>LQNK01000448.1:390755-438083 GCA_001586405.1 Phoebis sennae | reverse complement strand
TTCACTATATATTGAATAGCACGAGTACGGTAATGGCAATTCCACTTCGTTGCGTATACCCCGCTTTCGTTTATAGAATCTTTACAATATAAAATATTTCTTGTAAGTAAATGATCTCTTATAAAGTTCCTGGTATTCCCCTTATACGACTCAGATGGGCAGATTTTATTGGCCTTAGAGGACCAGTTAAGTGGCGTAATAAGGTTTCTGTTGATCTGGGTTGCTTTAAAAGTTTATAAAGTCGAACATGACATCGTGCTCGTAAAACAGATTTATTGACGATACTTCGTCGTAATCATGTGCATTGCGAGTATACGTTTAATAAATAAATTTGCTCGTTTCCTCTTCATTATATTATTTACTGAATAAGAACTATTTATAATTGGTGTTATAAATGTATTGATGCGGCTCCTATGCATTTATGCAGGAATCGCCTAACAAGCATTCGTTATATAATTGGAATTTATTTATTTACAGCGACAAAATGGCATTATCTACTATAACTTATAACAGTATATATATATAGCATATATGGTGCAATATATATCATATATTTATAAACGTTGTAAAAATTATAAACTTAAATAACGGTGTATTGCGGAAGGTAATACAGTTTATTAATAGAGAGTCATTAAAAATGTTAAACTGATTCAATTAATTATACATAAAATATGCAATTCGAGCTACATTTACTGCACCGGAGATTAATTATAAAGTGGAACTGCTTGCGCTTCATCTTAACGTGGTTATTAAGTTTAATTTTTATTGACTTATATCTACACTAGTGCGCTCAAATACGTTCGTAATAAATTAACGACTTTAGCAATAAGTCAATAACCCTCAGTCCGAGAAATGTAGTAATATTCCTTTTTATCACAGTATAACCACAGTAATGGAGCAGAAACCGTTCCTAGCTTATTGAATTGAATCCACTTGAGAAACAACACAATATAAATCCTACTTATTCGCAAAATCTAAATATTTTCACTTCCTTGTTGAAGGGAATACAAATGAGTAACAGTATTTCAATGAAGATGTTATGACCTTTTCTATAAGATTGCAATCCGAGAAAAGAAGAGAAAATTATTCTCACTTCCTTTCACAAGAATTATTTGATTTTACTATAAGAATCTTACTTTCCCGCAAAGTAATATTTTACTTATTTAAAGAAATTTACCATAAATACAATTGGTGTGTAAAGTTAAATACCTGACAGTTTATCTACCATTGATTATTATTTCAATATTTTAATAGTAGCAGATCCTTAATGTTTTGACATATAATAAAAATTTGATTTTTACCTGCACACGAACTCATTTTCGCCCAGGCAGAGGTCAAGGCACATTTGTCTTGAACTGACAGTGTGTGTTTTCTTGCCTTTTCCCTTCAGATGGTAGCCGCGCACACGGTCGAAGCACCAAGCTCGCTCGCATGGCTTCACACCCAAGCATGATTTTTGAGCGTAGATGGTGAATACGGGAAATTGGGACTTTGTCAATGCACCTGAAACGGTATCTATTTTAGCATTCATGGATAATTAGACCACTTAATACGGGAGATAAATATGAAATTTTCGAAATGGAAATTTTTTGCTCATAATTTTTTTATGTTCTTATAACCTAGGCTTGTTGTTAATGCTTACCGGGCAGCTGGTCGGCATCAGAACTGAAGAGCACGCACAAGCCTGTTTCGTAGTTAACAGCGCGGCACGTGTCGTTAGATTGGCACTGTTCCAAGCAATCAGTCAACATCAGAGTGCCGGGGATATCGTCCAATATGTGCGATGGCGCCGAGAAAACGTACCTGATCGAAGGAAAAGGACGATGAGCGTGTTAAAATAAGTCGTGTTTGAAATTTTTAAGACGAATTAGTCGAGAAGTATTCGACTCTAAAGAATATCTTTGGTCGACGCTATTTTTAGCATAGCTATACCTATTTTCATGAAATTGAAAGCTATTTTTTAATAAACTTGCTAAATCTTATGCTATTTTAATACATAAGGATATAATATTAAAGAAGAAATAATTTACCCAGTGACGAGTTCAAATCCAATCATTTCTGAATCGCATTCTTCAAGTGAATTGGCAGGTGCCGAAGGAGCCGATATTCCACTAGGTGCAGAAGGAGGTATACCAGCAGCTGTCTCCGGTATCGGTGCTGGTTCTTGTGGTTCTGGTGCTTCTGGTGCCTCTTGAGCTTCTTCAGTTTCTTCAGGATCTTCTTCAACTTTCTCAGGTGGGGGCGCAGCGGGACTCTTGTATTCTTGCGGGGCATCCACAACAGAAGGCTCGGGTGATTCTGATTCCACAGCTAGATTGTCTTGAGGTGGAGCGTCGGCTGCCGATCTCAACGTTCCCTCAAATTTTTTTGCAGCCTCGACGGCGCATACTAATATAGCTAAACTTATGAAAATCCGCATTGTTCCGCTGGATACACGCCGTGGCAACATCTGTAACAAGTACAAAAAAAAACGTTAATCTTCAATAAAATTTGATGACTACTGATAAGGATTACTTCTAATTTATTAGAACAACGCTCTTAATTAAAATTCAGTTCATACTGATGCTTTTTGCCTAGACTTTTTTCTCAGAATTGTTGTTTATCGTAATTAAGACACGTTAATATTCTTTATCCCGGCATTAACTGTGAGAATGAACGTAAAACAATTACGATCTCAATCAGAGGGCGTTAACTTTATAATTGTCTTTAAAAGTAATTAGAGCTGAAACGCGCCATAATTTTTATAAAATTCGTTTTCGTAACCGCAAAGAATTCAAAATTACATATTATTTTATAACAACCGAATGAAGTTAACTGTATTTTATTAAGAAAAACGGACGTGAGCTTTCACATTCACATTCGATAATTAATTAGAATATGGTAAGTGGCCTAGATTGTTTGTTTCATGTACGATTGTTTTAATTAACATCGTTGGAACGGTAACCGCTCAAGAGTCGATTCAAAAAGCAATAACTTATTTGGTTAAAAATTCTGAAGAGCTTATTAGAGCAATTTTTTGTGAGGATTTAATATACGGGTGCTGTTAGGTTACGCTCACGCTTCTCACAATGTAGTAACGGTTCTTATTTAAGTGTCGTCCACTCCGTGGTCAACGGTATTCTAATGTAAAAAATCTTGTATGAGCCTGACAATAGATAGGAGATTATTTAATTTGGAATAATTGGTTAATATTATTTCAATTCAAAAATTTAAGGCTTAATCATGTACTTAGTAGTTTTAATTAATTAACAACGTCAAAAAACATTTCGGGCATGATTAATAAATTATCATTATATAAATTATTAAGATTTTTGTTTTTTTAAGTTTTAAATATGGAGATTTACCTGCGTTTTGAAATATATATATTTAGTACTTTAAAAATGATCTGAATGTCGAAATTAAATTACAAGTAAGTTGAAAACATCTTTGACGACACAATACAGTTTTTGTAACATGCTCAATAAATCGATTTCATTGTATCTTTTGTTGGGCACCAATAACAAGCTTCTACTTGAATTACTATAAAAACAAGTGGTATCAAAGTGTATTTCAATAAACATGCTTATTTAGTACCGATTTATTTATATCTTAAATAATATAAACTTGAAATGCATAAGTAAACAAAATTATAATAAGATCCTTAGAGATAAAACGTTAAGTCAACATTTATCGTAAGTATCGATAAATGTAAATTAATAGCTGATTGACGCCACTTATCGAGTACGAGTACCTGTCGATACCTCGCGTGCCTCAAGCCATCTCCGGTCTTTTACAATCTTACAGAAGTTACTAACACAGTCTATTCCATACATACCATCATAATAGTATTGAAATATTCGTACTAATTTCATTTATATAATAATATTATTAACACTCATTATTAGAATTAAAAAAAATCGCGTTTACAATATTTTCTATTGGTTGGGAAAATAAAATTCATTAATAAATAGATCGTTGATATCTAGTAGAGTATAATTGTACAGTATAAATCTAACGTTAATAATAATAAACTTGACGCCCCTGTAGATGTGGGTGGCATTATGGTATTCAGCAGAATTACTGTAGATGCAAAACATAGTAAAAACAAGATTGTTTGCCCTATTTCCACATAACCCGTGACTGCCATGAAGATTACTTTATGAGAGTAATATTGTACATTTTAGTTAGACATGGTGTAGGCTTAAACGATGAAACACGATTGAAGCACCGAGATATTTACTGGAATCTGCACCGCTTATCTATTTATCGTTTGATAAATAATAAGCTATTTGAGTTGCGTTTGGAAATCAGAAAAGTGTTATTTTCGAAACACCACATTGCGACTTCGGATGTAGTATATGTCAATTAGTTTTACGTTGGAAATATTTATAAGATCGAGTTTTTTTCTATACCAGATTCATGAGCTATGCACTAAATAAATGCGATGGAATGTGAATTCCGATTTATTCTGTCCTAATCTCCATCACCTGAACGCATATAAACTACCTATCGGTGATTATTTAAATAAAATCCAAATAATGAGTACCACAGAATGCGGTGATGCACATGATTCACGGGACATTCCGGGACCGTCTCATAAAAAGTGGAATACTTCGACAAGCTCACGCCAATACACATGAACCGTGTTTGCCGCGAGCAAGACTAGTAATTTATATGTATTTGTATTCAATAACAGAAATTATAGTAAGGCTTGCAAGCTATCTAACGTCTATTAGAGAGACCCTTAAAGGGTTTTTACCGGAGCTATTGTATTCCTATGTCGGATATCACTTGCGAATGTGTGCTAGCCCCGAGCCGTGATCAGATGGGGTCAGCGCATTCAATGAGGCGGATGCCTCCAACCTGCTATTTACGTTTCACCATACTTGTACTGGTTGGCACACTATGGATATCGGCTGTGATTTCTTGCTCGTAAACCTTTGAAGACCTCATTTTGTGTGTGCCAATTTGTTGAATCTAGTTTAGTTTATGGGAATCGAATATTTTATATAGGTAGCGGATGTCGCCTTTAAAGTTTCTTATATTTATGTTTAATTATTTATAATTTTTTTTCCAAAAGAAAGTACAGTTTCTGCGATCCGCATGAAAATCATGTGACCGAGTTATATACGGTAAAAAACAATTATAATGTATTTAATATAAGTCTACAAAATATATTTTAGTGCAATTTACATTAACTAGGTATTTCCCATTTTAAACTTATAAATAAGCGTTCAACTTAATAATTAATTAGTATAAACAAACGCGTTAATAATATTTGCTTAATAGATAGCATCGCCGACAACTGTACGGCTTAATTCACCTGATAAACTAGGCGTGTCTAAATATAACCATTTACATCAACAGTAGCAATGTCTAACTTATTTACATTGAATGAAACTCTGTTGTGCTGACGTAATGAAATTGTGAGTTCCCGCCTTTATAATGTTTGAATTGCCGAAGACAGATGTCTGCAACACACTGCATAGATTTGAATTTGAATAGATTAAATTAATTCCATGTTTATGCATTACACAATATTTTTATAATTTTTACCTGAATATAGAGACAGAATAAAGATTGTTATCGTTTTAGATGTTTCTTAAAATCAAACAGTGACACATGATAAACAATATTTCTCTTTTAGTACTATTATTTATTGAATTATCCGGATTAATACAAATTTAATTCAAATTCTTAATATGGAAAAGAGTTTGTAATATTGCCTCCTGTTAAATATCATTCCGTCCTCGAATCCTACTTACCATACATTTAAAATATATTGCCCATCGACTTGATAATCTTCGTTTTCTCCGCCGTGTGTCACGTTAAGTCTTCTCATTACCTCCTCTAAGAAGCTTATGCATAATGAATATGTTATAAATACCGCGCATGCTTGGTAATTTAATGATCATAAGAAACGTCTCTAACATGTTTACCCTCGATAATCTCCGGCCGGGTCAGTGGGTTGATCACGGCATCACGGGTCGCTTCGGTGCCGGCTTAAGACGCTTTATGAACTGCATCGCGATTTCTCCTTTCCTGATCAATGTATCACTATCGCCTGCTACCGCCTACGTTGTTTGGCTCGCACGATTAATTTAAACTGTTCAATTAAGATAAGCTAAAACAACTAACATGGCTCTCTAATATGTCTTGTAAACGATCGCTGGATTTATGTCTTCGTGTTACTTTGTAACCTAAAATTTACTTTTATTTTTCTTTATAAGCTTCTCTATATTAAGATTTTATCCATTGACCCCAAAAGCTGAGCATTTAGAGAATAAACCATCAGTCGGCAATCAATGAAACACGCTTTCATGTCGGAGCTATGCATGTAATTTAACAACATTGTAGCGCATTTCTAACACGTAATAATATGAAAAAAGTCAGAAGGTCACGGCAAAATTTTCTACTAACGATCGGTACAACACAAAGCGTACAATCACAAATGACCACCGTAAAAACCTGTCTAGTTTTCTCCGCGATTAATCCCGCTAACTCATTCAAGTAGTAGATTCTAAGTGCTATAATTTCGTATTGTTCATGGCGGCCATAATAGAAACTAGGTTTTCGGTGCACTGTGCATCCGTCTACAATGTCGCTCGCTTTGAATTCACTCACGCCGATTAACCTATTAGTTTTATTTGCACTTGCTTGACCGGCAACTCATATTACACTGATTTACCACAACGTAACAAAGTTTCATAATAAAATAAACAAATCTAAAATGAACTTCTGATGAATATTCTAGTCTTGTGGTCGCTCGGTGCATTATCGACTGCGACATGACAATTTGTTTCTATTTCTGTTTTGTACAATTACGCTTCTGCCCTTTGATTAGCCGAGGTAGACGTAATAACGTCACTTATTTTATAACGTCAGCTATTCTTTTCCTGTTAAGAATGCAGTACGTAAGAAAGTTGCTCTGTGGATGCTTTAAAATAGTTTTTCTATTTGTTGAATCCTGATATCGTTTTTCTAATATTATATAAAATAATAATATGTCTTTAACCTACCAAGCATCCTACCAGAGTAAAGAGAGAAAATCTGAATGAGCAACGTTTTATTCCAAGATAATTATAGCGCGAAAATATTTTGCCTGAAGTAAAATTTCACACAGTTGATTTATTGATTCATTATGAAAATAAAGCTCAGATAAGAACTTACAGTAAATACTTTTATGTGATTGACGTTGCACGCCGCGGCACCTAAGGCTTTGTAGTAAAGAAATTACGTGATATATTTTACAAACTATTACGGTTTCAACGTTGTGTAGAAGTTGCAACGATTTTCGCTTTAAATGAAATAAAGCAATAATCGTTTATAATGGAAGCGCTTACGTGCCTCGGGCGGCGCGTTCGGTAAGCTGCACGTAGACATTTTATTTATACATTGCAATAGGAAATCAGAAATATTTCATTGTATAACAGGATGAACGTAAATGATACTCGATATATTGCCTGTAATGATCATAGCTGTCTTACACATTGACTCGTATTTGTTAAACGTCGATGGTTTAGTCATGATACTATTCTAATTCGCTGTAACTAAATATTTGCGAGTTATTTGTATGGAAGCATAAATCGCAACTGTAAATTTATTTCTATCATATTAAATTATTTCACAATACTCTAACATACAAGAAGCGCAGTATTTAAGTAAAATATGACGTGAATAAATAAGAGAATAGTGCGCATTATAATTAACAAACGTAGCAGACATTAGACATGAACAACAGAAGAGCAGCCGCAGGCATTTCAATTGCTCGCTTATGAAGCCAGTCGGAGTCCAACACTCATGAGTGATATTTCAAGTGCGTTGTAAAACGTCACATACGTAAGTCGAGCGGGCATTTATTGCCGCTAATGGTTTTATATCGCTTTACTCGTAAAATCGCGGATGTAGCCGCAATTCTGCCCGTTTGCGAGCAGATTGATTTGTGCGCATGTCCTACTTTGATTACCTGAACGTGAAATTTGGTTTTAATTAACTTGCCAATCAAAAAAATATTAACCCTGTTTCAATATATTGCTTTGAATAATTGCATTGGGTTTTTTTGTAATTTGAGTATTTAGGAGTTCAGAACTACTTTCTCTTAATTTAATAAGGCTTTCAGACATCTGAGACGTGTTGTCGAATTTCTTTAAGGTAATGACACGGTCTGCTTAGTCGGTGGGATACTTGTGGCCACAGTTCGTGTTATAACGGAAACATCAATCATCGGTAATTTGATTTCTATGCTCAATTATTACGTCCGCGGAGGTCGAGCCAAACGCAGCAACTATTACCGATTCTCGTCAATATGGAAATCTTTGCCTAATTCGCCGAAACACATTTATTACAATGTAAGTAATATATGATTTAAAGCTCCGATAACATAACGAGTCATGCTGGCCTTATTATCGTGTTCCTTATTAGTACTCAATAATAATTTGAGAAGTGTATGAAATAATTCAACTGTTTACAATATATGCAATTGTTTACGTTGAAGAACGGGATATAACGATTAAATATCGAATAACACTTACATCACTATCACGCAAAGTAAACATTGATCACTTCATACTTCGCTAATAACTATTAAGTGTAGATACATGGTCGATTGCGTTCGATAGTGACCCCGATGTCTAATAAAGCATCTATAGATCGGCAAACGGTAACAGTTAGCCGGCAAAGACGATTCCGAGCCTCGTCACGTGACAACTGTCACGAAATCCATCGAAACAGTGATCCACGCTCGACACAGTCGTGCAGAACTATTATGAAAAGAACTAATTGTATTACTGTTGAGGTCCGTAGCTATTGTTTTGTGGCTATGCTATTAATGCGATTAGCGAATAATTTTTTAATGGAATGCCTTTATTTATTTTTAAGTTATGTAATTTAACACGAATTTACTTTAGTGTTTTATTATTAACAAATTTGGCGAACATAAAAAAATATGAGACTACTTAAAATCATAATATAAAGTTTATTTTATCTCTAACAGACACATTATTTCGTTTCACTCATATAAATCGCTTGTCACATTAACTGAACATAATCGGTTCGTTTTACATTCCTAAATCTTAGTTTGCGGACAAGAGCAACAACTCACAAATGATAGCAATAAAGATATAGCATAATGATTGTTATGATAAATGTCATATAATAAAACACCGTGACGGACGGTAGGCGCTTCGCAGCTCGATAATCACAAGTGGCGCATGACACAGCACGCGCAGCGGTCACGACCGCCGCGGGTGACGTTCCCGACACCGCATATGGTGGCGATCTTTTAGACAACGATCTTAAACACTCGCCAAACAAGCTAATATTCCACGTTCATTACCTCATCCATCATCCGCGACAAACGCCGACGGGTGCATATCTCACACCTGTATTTCTCGAGGCTCCTAACGATGACTAACGATTGAGTCCTCTTGTTTAGATCGTATATCTGAAACGGTGGGAACGCTCCGGCCGATTGTCAAGTTTGTATGTGACGTTTGTAAAGCTTTCCAGTAAAGTGGTACAGTAACGGTAGGCACTGTTCTGATTTATGCTCGACTATGGTTCACCTCCGCGTAAACCTCAAGTATCCAAATCAACCGAACGTAGCAAATTCCAATTCTTCAACAATTTTTCCTCTTATTTGAAAGACACGCGCCACAATTGTACCGAGGAAATCTTCAATTTATCGACCATTCCAAGAATTACGGTTATTTTTACGTTAACCTACACCGAGTTTTTGTACACATTAATGTGGTTTATGATTTCTAGGGCAAATTAAACGTGAACTTATTAATATTATTTTCTTCCTTTCCTTTTATTATGAATAAAAAAATGTTTAATTCGAACTCGAATATGAGAGAATGAGAATAAAGCAAAAGTTAGGGTGAACCGTGTGTTGTATTAGTTCATCTTGCATAGGGAGTGTCGACCGCAAGGATTCCGCTGAATGCTGTAATGACAGCAACCCGTACGTGATAAATTCGATTTACAGGTTTGTTTCAATCTTCCGCTGCCGAGCGTTGCCGGCGGCAAATTGCATTGCGGCTTTACCGGTGTCCACAGAAATCAAATCCCAATGATACCTATTGGGTGCGTTCGAACGACGCCTGCACACTTACATGGTGTTTTGATAAGATCAAATTCACAACTAACAAGTATGATCATCGGTAATAGATAACGGGCTATAACGCATGCATCCGTTGCACATACTCAATGTTCCATCGCTACGCGTGGTTTAGCCACCTTAGAAATGGTATAAACAGTTATCTTAATTCAATATTTAAAGAATGCGCGTTCATCGAGTGGAATGAATTCTATGCTTAGTACAGTTGCAACATAAAGTTTTATTATTAGATTTAAATCTTCATTGATCATTACGCAGCATTCTTAGATCAGCGATGAGAGCATTAATCATTTGTAAATATTTCATTGACACAATTAGTCTAGGTATTTTAGTAACCGTTAGAAAAATGCTTAAAATAACTTTTAGCTATATTTCACTTTCAAATATGCAGAACATTTTCACATACAGTTGATTTGTTTGTCTATGTGTGATAAATCATTTTATATGTATAGTATGTGGTAGACTTTAATTATCAAAGTTACCTGTAGGCATGTTTTTCATTGCTCTAGATATGTCAAGATTATGTAACATATTCAGTGTTGGTGGTAACTAATATGTAAGAGTGAATACCCCGTGAGTACGGTACGTTCGACCGGTCTTTTCTAACGGACCTCTAAACTCATTATCGAACAAGTAATCATCCAAAGTACCCATGAACCTCACGCTCGACACCAATGCTATATTACTTATTTAATCTTATGAATGAATCAAGCGCTTAGGCCCATGTTTACTCAGTTAATAGTATTCCGAGACTCAGTATCACACGGCGTTACAAGGAAAATGATTTCTAAGTTAATTTCAAGATGTACCAATGTCAAGAGCTTTAAGTTGTACCAATATCTCTACTACTTCCTAAATAAGTTGTGAAAAACATGCGCATGCATTAGTTCAAAAGGAATATCTTGAGTTTGACATTTATTCTTTACTAGCTTTCCGCCCGCGGCTTCGCACGCGTGGGCTACTAATTTCTGTATTTTTTAGAGGCGCACAGCAAAAGTTTAAAAAATTACAGCCACAAGACCCCTGATATATGTGCATGTCTATTTATTACCTAGTTTTTTTATTATTTTCTATGGAAATAGGTTTGACCAAAATCTCACCGTGCGCGCGCCTCTTCAAAAAACATAAAATTGTAGCCCACGCGAGGCAAGCCGCGGGCGGAGAGTTAGTCATTTTTTTAAAGTTTTTGAGAATTTATTGAGTGTTTTAACGTCTTAATCCATACGTTTAGAGTATAAAAGGTATGTCCGCAACTGAACCAAAATCTCTCATTGTCACGTGGTATGACATTTTCACGACTTTAGAAGAGTATATCTCAAAAAATACGTATTTTAGCAAAAACGCATTTAGAAACCTCTATTTCATTTTTAAAGACCTATCTAATGACACCTCATACAATGATGTACTCGCAAATTTATTTTTTTACCCTCCGTTTACATGTATGGAAAGCCACGCCTAAAATATTTTTTTCAAATAAAATGTAGCCTATAAGTTGCACCTAATCATGGTCTATCAACATGTAAAATTCAATCAAAATCTGTCCAGTGGTTATTGCGTGATTGACGAACATACAAACAGATAAACAGACAAACAGAAAAAAATTTTTTTAACCATGGTTTTGGTATCTATAGAACATACATATTGCATACCAATTACTCTTTTTGAAAAATATTCAATGTACAGAAATGGTTCGGTTACTGTTTTATTATATGTATAGATTATTAGAAATGAAGTATCAACAAGCAAAAATGTAGGGGCGGGCGGCTACAAGAGTCTGAAGCTCGAAGCCTCCGCCTACTGACTCGCCGCTATTGTTCGACTCCATCGCCTCCGGGTTATTGCTGGCAATTCCAATTAAAATTTGCTTTATTATCCACCTATCTAGTTTCTAATGAAGGAGTTTTGTATCATAAGCCCGGTTCGAGGAACACCAGTCGTGCTTTATGAACCGATTGTTAGAAGAAACATAATGCTATTAAAATTCATGTTTTCTATTTATGTGATACCGCCATGAGAATGTTAAATGTGAGAGGCCACAGACAAAAGAATACGAGCATAAACAATCATATATTATTAATGCAACTACTTTAAATGTTTATTATACCATTACATTTCATTAAATTACCATAAACAACATTTACACATTAGTCTAAAATCAAAAACGTATAAATTTTTATTCTTTTCGATAGCACTTATAACTTTTTCGTGGCATCTTACATTCCGATAGGTAATTCTTTTGAAATTTATGAGTAAGACCTACATTTTGGTGATATAAATTTTACGTATATTGGACATTAAATTGACTAACATTTAATAGGTTATCTAAATTCAATAAAAATCATGACATCTTGACTTATTTTTTCTGATAACTACCCTAATGTCTGGTAGGTACTCATAAATTAAATTGAAAATTATCTTGAGAATTGGCGATTGATCCTGATCTATAATTCTATGATTACTTTGTTTATTTGTCTTCAAGTTTTCCTGTTGTAAGAACCGAACATGTAAATAGCAATCATAGGTTTATTGTCCCCACCGATACTCCGTTAGCAGGTCCTCAACGGTTTTGCACGCACCATGCAAATGCTAAGCGAAGTCTCCGACGATCGTCGTCACATTAAGCTAATATGTAATTGATTGGTTTCCCGGTGCACTCCTGTCCCACTGATGGCGGATACAAAAACACTAATGTTATAAACTTATAACGGGGACCTTGCGGTTCCGGCATATTCCAGAAGACGCTCTTATATGTTTATTTTATAGCAATATTATTACTCAGAATTTTCTCACAGTTAAAAATTTTCAAACTTATAGAAACATTACTAAATGCATATGCAATTTTGGGACACATTATGAAAGTAGAATATAGCCCGAATAAGTGATCGGTGCCAAAACGTAAAGTGGGACGTTTTGATGTAATGAGATAATAACCAGTGTTGTTAAACTGTTTATTGATCCACTACTGATCTAAATTAAAAGTCTATCACTCATGTCATGTATTTATCTCAAGTTGTTATATACTGTCAATCATTTTGATGAAATAATTAGTTGGACAAAAAAATTACCGCTTCGCACAATGGGCGAATTTGTTTTTTAATATGCACTTTAATTAGAACAATGTTATACTTAATTTGATAAGAGATAGGGCTCCAAGACAATGGTTTTTAATTTTTTTTAATCAAGTAGGATCACATTATGAACGATCAGCCTTATATTCCTTATAAATTCTCATAAGGTACACAGACAACAATGAAATATAGAACAACATTTAAATGACATAGAAATAATTATCAACTACAGCTTTCGTTTTATATTTAGGTTTCGCAAATCAGGCATTAAGTGGCAAGCATATAAAGTCAAAATACATTAATTATATCGTGTTGTCATCTCGCGCCTCCCGTTATCGGCAATTGATCAAACGTTTGGTTCGTTTGAGAGCATCGTATCGCGATTCATCATGATGCAGAGCTATCGACCGAACAAACTAGGTAACTGATTTTTTCCGGCGCCATTTCATTCGCCTACAATTTATTTTTATTGACATGATATGGGCAGTAATTGTTTTAGAGACCCAGTAACCGATATCTATAATATTGATGTATCATTTACTGAGATATAAATAAAAACACTTTGTCATCGGCAAGTGTGAAAACTAAACTAGTCGGTTTACCGGAACAAACCTGCGGTAATTTATGTGGAGCAATGTATTGCGGCCACACGATGAGACGCGAAACGATGCCGGCGAATCCCGTTGTGACGGACGCTATTACCGCCTACAATTCCGCGCACGCGTACAAAAAGCGACCCCAGAGAAGATGTCGCCAAATGATAACATCTGCATCGGATGGACACTTGACAACACCGCGCATGCTCGCTATCCGAGTTTATCTTTATTTCGAATCGCCCTCTTCCTGCGAATATCCAATTATACTCACAAAGAATCTCGCCGACGCAAAGTCAAATTCGAATGCGTTTCATCTTTGCATGCGATAGAGCGAGGCGCAACTTTTCAAACGTCTTCACTATCGTAAAACACTCTGCTGTATAAACACGACGACCATTATAAGCTCGCAGACTCGACGTTACGTGCATTTTTAATGTCGTATTATGTCTGCGACTATAGTAAAACACGTTTAATGTTAGATATGTGATAACAATTTCTGCGTTTGTCTACCGACACACATTTCTCTTCTGTCCGTTAGACAATTTACACACTTGACATGTTTTAACTCTTAAGGATGTTTTATTTTTAATTGGTTGTACCCAAGGTAAAAGCATCTTCCATGTAATTGAAGATTTATAACGGACTCACACTATTAAATACATTTCACTGTTCTACGACTTTTAAAACGTACGAAAAGCTTTTTAAACACATGACAGTAATAAAGTGAACTGATATCTCGTAACACCTACATCGAAACTTAAAAGCCTCTACGCCAACGGAACTTCTACTAATAATAATTGATTACTATTATCATCAAGGAATTTATCTGAGCGATGCCGCGATCTCGGACAAACGGCAATATAACAATTGGTCACTCAAAGCAAAGTCCTCGCCTGAGTTTCCGCCACGTTGATTAGTCGCAGAATCGCAGCACAGATGATCATAATGACTGCACATTAATTTCTTACTATACGTTAGCTGAATGAAGCTTATTTAGAATCGCAAAGCTAATACTCATCCTGATGTTCGCCCATAGAAAAGAGGATAATACCGATCTGCACTATAATGGGCAAATGAGATAAGGCATACCTGACCGAACGGGCTCGCTACTATAATGAGAGGGTTAAAGGTAAGATACTATCGGCCAGCGAATCTCAGAGGAGTCGCTTCCCATTGTCAATTAAAAGCCCTTGGCGCAGATTGCGACCGATCGCCTTTTGCTTGTGCTATACGAGTATTGTTTCCTGATACCTCCCGGTGCCCGAGGGTGGTTAATGTGCATGTTTCCTGTATAGCCGGTCCGCAGTAAACAAGCCCTCATTGTTGGCGGTCGCTAAATTAACATAAAATCTATTTAGATTTGAATCATAACTCGACCATTGGAGTACAATCCGGAAACAATAATATACTGACTGATTGAATCTCCATCGGCAATCTAAATCACTCTTGGTTGGATTACGTCCCTATACATTTGTGCAGAAGGCATTGCCTTATTGTTTTGTACTTTAGATTCATTGGTGTCTGTCTACCGCAGCAGTTTGTTCTTTCCGCATTTGCGCCCACTTTGCCGTGAATTGCTAAGAATCTGATTACAAAATTTATTACATTTGTTGATCTATTACTTTTCTTGGTAGAGAATAAAGCATACATGTATTTGAGAAAATGCTTTATTATTTACATCTTTACATTAATAATTTATTTCTAAAATCGATATCAACATATTATCTTGCTATTTATTAACAATTGATTCACCAAATTACTGACTAATTCTAAGTAACATGTATTACAATTTCACAAAGAAAAGCCATTTATGTTTTATAGAATCTAACGTAAAGAATTATTATTTATATTATGATATACTTATTTAATATATAAAACGGTATAAGAAAATACAAGGAATAGTTTTCAATTTGACAATATTTATTTACTCTTTAAAAACCTCGAAACTTATCAAGCTGTCTCATTATAAATAAAAATTCTCTACCACCATTGTTCTGTATTCTCTTGCATTTTTAAACAATATTTGTTGTTTAAATGGAAAGGTTTTTCTTTCAATTACAGATATCGCGTGCTACTTTTATCTCGAGACGCCATCGTTTATCTTTCGCATACATTGTTTCACGTGTCCACGTCAAAGGACGTTTAAAAAGTGCCAAGACGGAGAAAAAAATGCTTTATTTACCCCACTAAGTAATATCGATACCATCTAACTGACAGTTCAATAGGATTTTTATTTTTCCTTTAAAATATATTATATACACGCGTGTTGCGTGAATTTAAACCGTAATGGAAAAAATAGCCAGCGTCTGAGCTAATTAATATTAATAAGCCGTGATTATAGGTGTGTGGTGGCGTACGCCTTTCATATGTGGGTCAGGTTCGGTAAAACGGTAAAAGTAACAGGATGACAGACATAAACAGGTTCCGTAATTTGGGTGCAACATCGGGACGAACTTGTATTATGGGAACGCGAACAGGTATTCCAGTAATACGGTTCTGGGAAGTGTGAATTAAACCGAATCCTTTCGAAAAACACGTGCGAATTTGAGCGCTAAATCGTTCGCCAAATAATTGATTAGCACACGTTTACTAAGTGATGTTATCTTGGATTTCTTTTCTGTGCTGTGTGCGTCCTGATTTCTTTGAAAGAATGAAAGAGAAATTATTTAGATTTTGTGGTTAAAGGATTTGTTTTCACGAACAAAAGAATATCGTCCGCTTGAAAGGAATACAATATAATTTGACCCAGATTTCTAACAAAGCGTTTGCATGTTTAAAGTTTATTTCTTAGTCTCAATGGATGTAATTTTTGCCATTTCTCTTTTATTCTCACGATAGTTTTTTTTTAATAATAATTGTTATCACAATCTTTACAAGTTGCTATATTCATCTACATGTTATGTAATTAACGTTGCATCATTAACAATCATTACTTCATATCAAATACCATCTATCACGTCTATTTGTTATACCAAGACGGTAATTACACTTAAAACACACAAGCCGTACTAAAATATATAACTGTATCTCAATCCGTTTTTCACTTCGTTGACTTAATGGCCCTCATTTTATGAATCATTTCGACATAATTTGACACCACTATAATATGATAACATTATTTAATTTTTTACCGTACGATGATGTATGGCGGCGACTCTACTTAGCTATTCTGAAGTTTACTAACATTTCTTTTTTTGTTTTACATTGAAGGTGATTAATATTGTTGTTACACTTATTTAAAGTATTCAATAACGGATCCTAGAACCATAGGCCATCGAGACTCCAACGTATTATTTTCCGAACATTTGCTTTAAGTGCTTCCTCAACGGCTAATAAGACATAATGACGTGTTATTTGTGAAGATTCACGAATTCCGATCGTCAAGAGTAAGGTGCGCGGGGTTACTGACCTGAGAACACTTCAACCGCTACCCGTAACTGCCGCCAGTCCTGTTGAACAAAGAAATATCTATTGTTAATTAAACTCTTCGCACATGGTTTCTATATAGGTATGCTATGGCCACCTATTTGACAAGAGATCTCTTACAATGTTGACTCAAGCAAGAGTAAATTGCAAACGGTACACGACGCTGTCATTTTTTTTTTCAGTTTTTATAAATGGTCCAATAGGTGCCATAACGTATTTATACATTCATGATTCTATCACCGTACAAATAAAGAGCAATTGGTATCCAAAGGTTAACTGTTTAACGGGTCTGACCATGTTTACGACATCTCGGTGATTGTTATGGCGGATAAACACGACTCAGTATTATGTAAGTCGTTGAAATGTAACAGATATTCGAACGTACGAATACTATTAAGTGTAATAGTATTCGGAATTGGAGGAATACGATTCAGCTAACAAGTTGAGGGAATTTGCAATGATTGAATGAATTACATCTATTTGTATTTGTTTGTCTGTTGATCATATTTAACTAAATTCTAGTCACGATATCATTCCTATTTCATAACTTTTTATTTCTACTCGCATTTTATTTAAATTGCTCATTTGAATAAAACTCGAAAATTTATACGATTTTTAATTTCATCACAACTGCATATTAATTAACATATCTGCCACGGACCTTGTTGTATAAAATTTAAAAATAAAAATTATAAAACATATCATATTTTTTATAAATTGTTAAATTCCCTTTAAAAGTAATTCCACAAACAGTTACTGTATATAATTAAGCTGAGCTTTTAAACATTAAAATTACGTTAAGTAGTCGTTTGGGTAATTTACATTTAACAGTATCTTGCCACTGTTTCTCCGTACGACATGTGAATTAAAAAGTATTTAGAACGGTATTAAAATTAGGGTATTATGTTCCTTATTTATATTCTTGTCTTGAGTGATCTTTTACGATAACCCAATGTCGTACAGATCGCATAATTAGATTTAAATTTAAAATATAGTATATAATTTCTTGATCCTTTATGATTTTTGTTCGTAATTATGCAATGTATATCTCACTCAATATTTTAACTTCACGTTTAATTTAGAATTTGGGGAAAAAGTTGATAAATACAATACATTAAAATAAGTTATTATGTATAGATGACTCAACAACAAACAGTATAAATGACTAATTATACATGGAACGAAGAAAAAACGACGTACTTGATTGACTGCGTACCTAGCAAACAGTTACTTGTTAAATAAAAACCCTATCAAATAAAAGCTTTACAAATAAACAACATTCAAACATTTTGAATGTGAACCGTAACGTTACCGTAAGCCGTTGTTACAACATTACAATTGTTATAAGAATTAAACTCTCCGACTTCCTATCGTGGTTACTTTTTATGCATTAATTATACGAACCGAGAAATAATCAGATAGTAGATTAGTTTGTACAAGTATAACGCGTAAAATATACCATTTTTGAGAACTTTTATTTATTTGCTCAAAGTAAATCACACATCATTTTACAGACTATAGTAACACATACATCATTTATACGCGTATTGAACGTAAACTTATAATGCATCCAGCTATAAATTATTTCATATTAAATCTCTTATTAAAGTTATATAATTCGATTTTGCATATTCCAAATTATTGTTGGTAGAACGAATCCCAAAAAGCAATGCTTTTGTATCCATCTATCAATGTCACAAAATGTTTGCCGATTTTCTCACGTGAGCAATACTAGGAAGTGTTTCTATCGCAATTACGTACGTAAAGAAGCCATTACCGAAGGCTTCCACGGCCCTTCCGATATAAACTGAGCTGCTTTAGTAGTTTAATCTGGGCTGTAAATTCGTATTAGATAACAACAAGTGAACTGAACACGCGTGCGCACGCATGATTCGTGCCTTTTATCTCGTTAATCTGATGTTACTTCAATGTGCTATCTTATTGGCGTTTAATGTACGAGAATGTAAACGAAGGTGTTCGTTCGAGGAAGGTCGTGTATGTATAACGAAAGCTGTATACGTATTTGTTTACCGGCATCCTTTCATACCTTTCCGAGAAGCGATTAGGGTCGATAACCTATGAGTACAAATATTGAATCATTCACACATATAGAATTAACCCTTTATTTCCTTCCATCTAAATATAACTCAATAGATAATGAATGGTGTAAATTTGAACAAGCCATAAATAGTTTATCTTTCTATTACTATCGACATTTCAGCTTCTAAATTACTCAGCACCTGTAATCCGTTATTGGAATCGAGTATCAATCGACACCTCTTAGAAATACTGTCTCTCCCACGCGGTGCAACGTTATCGAGTCTTCGAGATCAACGTCGTACATCCAAGTCACCTCCCTTGACTGTTACTAAAAACTTGGCTATAACTTAGGAATATGTCCCATGCTTTTACAGCTTTGCGCGCTATGGAAATGTTCATGCAAAGCACGTTTTGAACAATAGACAAATAAAGCATGTTCCATTTCCACCTCTGCTTTATTCATATGGAACATACTCCCTAAAAGAGATTATCTTTCCAAATATCAGTTCGGTTTACATACTTTAAATGCGTCCTGGCCCCATTTAAGGTGAACGAACGGAATAAAAAGTGATCATTCAAAGATTGATTTGTTTGGTATTGAGTGTAATTCGATTAAATTTTTTCAGACGACCGTCGACCCGCTGTGCCACACTGAATTACACTATTTTTCGAACCGTGCCCATGTACGTGATTTCATTCGTCTTTTATCATCGTCGTTCCGCTGAAATGAAATTTCTAAGAAGATTTTACAGCACTCAATACGTGACAATGTACCAGTATTAATAATTATTTCGCTCTTCGCTTTCTATATTTTATTCGACCATACCTTTCGTTGTTTCAGCCACAGTTTAGTTGTTATTTTATTTATAAAAAGTAAAGTAATAAAATACGAAGTACAGCTAGTTTTCATGGCCGTAAAGCGTGAAATCCGATTCAGGATACCTACTGCAGATTATCTACGGGGCCTCGAAGTGGCAGATTAAAAATATGTTTTAGTTCTATGGAAAAGTATTGTTATTGAAATGGGGATCTGAATATACCACGTTGACGTCACGCAAATACATCCTATATTATTATCCATACTATAACAGAAGTGGGTTAACTGTAAAACTTCATAACTGCGTACATTAACTCGTAAGCCCTCGCTGCATCAAAAATGCCCGCGTCATTCACCTACACTTGACGGACTCCACGGCACAATTTCCTGTTGCAACCGCATTCTGCTCTCCAAAACCACAACCAACAAAAACAAATTGACCGACTAATATGAAAGCAGATTTTTCTCAGATTTACTTGTTTAATGAACATAAAACACGTAATAAATATTGCATATCCACTACACTCGATTCTATCAGTCTCGTATTTGTGTCATTTGAATATCAGAGACATTCAGCATGTTAGTTGCTACGTGGGATTCTTTTATTCTCTTAAATGCAAAACCGTTTCGGCTCTTGTTCGAAATCCTTCCAAGACAGCCACTATAATTATGTGTAAATGTGGAAGTCCATAAAGCGTTCTTTGTGTTTGTCATAAATATTTATGAGAAAATAGTTATTTGGCGTATACTTTCTGTTAGGTGGATACGCATTCTATTGTTACTCTAATTGGATATCTTAGGTGCAAATTTGTTCCAGTCTGGCTATTGTATGGATGCATTAATTTATGCTATTGACGCAAGTTTACAGTTAAACGTTTTACTCCCTAATAATAGTTTGATTATCTGATTATTGTTATATAACGCTATATAAGTAAGATAGTAATCCTACTTTCTCTTAACTAGTTTCTTGAGGCCACTATAAGAAAGTAAAACCCCGCTATGTTGGCGCTCGATGACTCGCCCCGTGTCCTGTTGACACACAAATTGCCATGATAAATTATTCTGGAATATCAACCTGCCTCTTTTATTTCTATCGACAATTTTACTGTCATGTGTTGAAGCTACAGATGAATTATGTGCTCATTGTCAATGGGCAATTTAATAAGAACCTGTGCACCATAAATATAACAGTAGTGTACATATAATTTAAGCGGCGACATATTTTGTGTACAGCCGAGTTTGGAATGCAGTTCCATACAGTCATACTGGGGTCTGTGAAGATCAAATAGCGTTGGAGGTGGTAAGCGGAATGTACCATTAAAAAAGTCATAGCATTTGTTCGATGAGGATGACGACATAACGACCTCAATACTTTGTTTCTCTGTATGTGGAACGCGGGAACGGTAAGTATGGATGTAGCCACTTGTTATCATGTTGCCCGGGTCTGCCCTCTGCCCTGCTCGCATATTTGCATCTTACATAGACTGCAATATTCCTTCTGGTAATTCTTTTTTATAATGTCTCAATAGCTGTCATCGTTTATTACTAAGAAATCAAGATTATTTCGCCTCCCTTAAGGTATGAGATTTAGAGACAAATGTTTCTTTATTTCGACAACGTCCCTTGGGCAATCGGAACGAGCTAGGTATCATGTAACGCGATGTTCGCCGGTATGTTACAGCGTTGACACACTTTCTGGGATTCTTGCAAAGGGTCCTCGGCGACTATCACGTTTCCCATGTTAAGAATGGTTTATTGAAGTCATGATGTGACCTTAACATTGTATTTTACGATTGTCTCGTCACCAGTCCGAGCACTGACATTTCAATAGGGAAGGTGAGCATGGGTCGCGGCGTGAGACGAAGCACGATGTGCTATACTATACCAAATGGTCACAAGGGTAAAGTTTCCGCAACGCTTTCAAAGACAGATGCATTTTGATATTCGTAATGACTTATTTCCCTATACTGACGATAAATACGAAGGATTAAATGCTAGAACGTTGTCTATCTCTACAATTTATTGCCGTTAGGCATTCATTTAGCAAATGGCCATCGATAAAGTCTCGCAAACATTTAGTTGAATTTCACGAATTGGAGCCGGAAGCTTATCGGCGTCGAGTGTTGACTCGAATTTGCATCTAGTATTTTCTAGTCGTTATGTCGATTGTAGGTGCTCACGATTTAACGCTGGTATTAATGCATTATTCAAGGGTTTTCATTAGACTGTCACTATCGGCGCGGGGAATCGCGCTCTCGTTAAAATGTACGGATGGCATGACGGCCGATCGTATTGGGCCAGCCCAGTGGGCACGCGAACACATATCACTAGACTCAAACTGCTGTAAAACCTATTTGTACCTTCACATTCTGTCCTCCGGCCGACAACTTGACATTCATCCTATTCTTGGAAGAATCTCTTTTAATATGTATAACCCATATTTCCATCCACCCTCAGCGAAATGGCATAAAGTTAAGGACTTGCATTACTATAAATATTAACAGCGTTCATTTAGGCCTTTAGAAATCAAACCTAGTATGTCAATGCGAGTTATGAATAAGCGTGAAATATTTCATGTCACTTTATAAAGTGCTTGCTATGATCCGATACTTCATTTATCATTTAATGTCATGTCGAATAAAGCAATCTCAGTTCGAAACGCTTTAAGGATCGTCTCATTTAAAACAAGGGTCGTATTGAACCTCAGGTTGCAGTTCAACCCGTATATGAAATGACACAGCATTCTGGACTTGTTTTTCAACCCAGCGTATGATGTATTTGCGGATACGGTTTACTTTCTACATTATCGAGTACATATGAACATCCCGCTTCTTAATGACATAGCAATGTGGATAATTGCCCCAAATATCTCTATGAATCTCCTACATTCCTACATTTTAAACATGAACTTCAAAGATCACATAAAATATCTCGAAATCATCACTATTTGAATGTAGAAAATCAAGTGTTCTAAATATCATACGAGTTTATATAAGAGTTCTTATGAAAACGGTTTTTTGAACGGCATTAAGTAATGAATTATCTAAGTATATTAAATTAAAAAATATGATTTTTAATATATATTGTTCTGCATCCATTATTTATGCTTATTTTTCCTACATGCGGTCCATACCATTAAAAGGGATAAATTGAATATATCTAAAGTTTATTCACCCATCAAAATACCCTAAGAACTTAGGTACTTGAGGATTACAGTAACGCTTTGTTTAAAGTCACATTCAATTAAAGGACACATTCCGTTTAATGATTCGGATTTTATTTAGCCATTTAGCCTTAGGGCCAACCGCTTATACAACATAGACACGCACGCCGTTATCATGATCGACGCCGACATCCGAGACACCTGATGTTTATATCAACGCCTCAAACCTGATGATTCAATTTACCAAATGAACCATTTCTATGTATATCGTTGCAATAAATCTTTACAGTACACAGTCAATGCTAGAAATGCTGTTTCTTTATTACAGTTGCATATAAGATGAACAACTTTAGATAATTTCTTTCTAGTTGTCACACGTAGCTACTGTGTTAAATATTCTAGTCATACTTTCAAAGTTATGCTGGAGTTGCACACTAAATTTTAATGCCTCATAAATTGCGACTCGCACAAAATTACCGTGAAAGCATTTAACACATCATATCTAGTTTGCTACTTTACGAATCGTTATTTAAGTGAAGAATTTCCTTCGCGCCTTCCACGTTTATGTAAACAAAGACGATGACCGGGTTAATCTTGAATGGCAAATGTGCGTAGAGTTTCGCCGAGGAAAAATATGCCATTGAAGCGAGCGGCGTGCGTGCGCTGGATAACGGTCACTGCGAGCCGAATAAGTGGTTTAACGTCGTACGTAGAATGATAATGTTCACAGTCTCGAGTTGTCACGCGATTCAACGGCTGCTTTAGTATCTGGCCCCACTTTCTAACCTTGTGTCCACATTACGAGTAAAAGTGCATGCACATCCCGGGTCATGATTTAAATACTCTTGCTTTGCAATCACGCAGCTATCTCGTCGTACGCTGCGTTGAATTATTTATACGTTAATGTTAACTACCTCGGTATAGCGTATTAAATATTCGTGGTGTAGTTGTATTTTGTTATAAATATACAGGAATATAAACTGAAAGATAACGCCGATCTATTTTATTTGTGATAGTTTCTGAGGGGCTCGATTGATCCAAAAAGCATTATTGCTCTAGGCATGCTCACGACTCAGTCTCCTCTCTTTATCGCCTCCGTCAAAAGCGGTATGATCTTAGAGGTATTTTAATAACTTCCACCGGCAACGGTTTTCCTAATGGCTACACCATGCAAATTCCTGTATCCGTGCTATACCGTTACATTGATATCGGTAACAAAACGCACCGCAAATAAAACTAATAATCGCGGAAATCCGACTGCGCCGCGAGCGTGGCAGTGGCGAGCAAATACAAGATACATTGGCTCATGGATTAAAGAACACCTACTTTAAATAAATGTATTCAGGAAGTATTTAATTCAACAACTCGCTCTTCGACTCTGTGCTATTTACGTTTAGAAAAACTTGTACAAGGTATGAGGAAAGTTCTGCTTCGAGTTCTTGCGATGAATCCTGTTGTCGATCCAAAGAGGGTAAAGTGAGTTCAAGTGGTGTCAACGTATCGTATAGTAAAGATGTTTCCTTTCGCGATATGTCAGGTGCTTTCTCCGTTGCGACTCTGCACTGTGACATGCACTCTTCCTTTCTAATCCGTTAATGATTGCTCGGCGTGCAATGTACATAAGGAAATTAATTTGATTCACGAGCTCTCTTTGACTTTTTGACCCTCTCTTTCTAAACAATTCGTCACTAAACACAAATGAAATTAAACAATAGATATTCTTTTCAATTTAATTGATAGAGTACCTGTTGAATAATGCCTTCCTATGTAAATAAAATCTTTGAAAAGGCTTTTTTATTTAGAGCAAACAATGGAGCTTTTTGCTAATTTTCAATTTACAAGGCATTCCATCATCTATCTATGCCAACTTTTATTTCAAAACAAGACGGCCATTTTTTACTATGAGTTAAATCGACGACAACCACGACAAAAAACGTAGGAGAAAATCTAATAGAGTTGTGGCAGCGCAGACATTTTTGCTATTTTTGTTACTTTTTAGTTTCACCCGCGAAGCATCTTAACGTCCGGGAATCTAAGAGTCGGGCAAGCAACCTGACATTACAGTAATAACATAGAGCGTCGACTCTGTTATTATTCTTGTGCTTTCTTACGTCCAAATGCTTCTTTTTTAATATTATTTGTCATTTATGGTGCATTCAAGCTACTATTACGCAACCGTCGGTTATTGAACTAAGTAAAAACATTGTTTCTTACATAATTATCTGCGTTAATAACATGTTTATTCTAAGTGCACATGATGATAATGAAGCATTGATACTGAACATGCAACTCATTATGTCGATCTATACTGGGATTAATATAATGCATTCACTCGAAATCATACATGGAAGTTATAATTGGAACAAACCTTCCCTGATATGAGTACTTAAAATGAATTTAATGAACTTATTATATTTTTTATTTTTAGAATACTTTTTTCAGGTATTATTTAGAAAATAAAAAAAGCTTTCTGTGGATTTTTTTTTATTCAAACTTAGGATTTAAGCACTACAATGTTCTAAAGTTGGTTAATTAGTTCAAAAAAAGTTGAAATGTTCAAAATAATCAATCAATTTGTAGTGTAAAAAAGTGAATCGATTAAAGTCATCGTTCAGGCAGGTATCTATTACGATTACATAGGTATAACATTGTTCGTTCAATGGTCGCGTTGCATGATTACAAGCGTGGCTAGTAGCGGCGACGCGTCGTGTTAGCTATTTCTACGTGAGCGATATTTATTGTAATTACGCCCCTTCGATGCGTTATTATCGATGATGTGTGCTCGCCGAGATGCCGCCTGCTCGCTCTCGATTGTACTTTGGACGATTTTGATTGATGACGTCAAATATTAGATCTACAGTATCGTGTCGAAATAAAATTAATGAAAGCCGTCTATATTTTATTTTAGACAGGATCTAATCGAAATAGCTTTGATTATTTTACACGAAAGAAATTTTGTAAACAATGAGCACCGCGCTTATCTACAAAACGAATGTAATTGACAGCAGTGAAAATTATTGTGCCATACAGAAATCCAGAGGAACGTTTCGACACGAGCTAATAGTTAGCCGATAGCGTCCGATTGGGCAGTCAGGTGATTCCGTTTGTGCTGTATCGTGGCCGGAATCGTAACTTCTTCCCACATAATTGGCGCGTGGGCAGCGAGGTGTCAGGATAGCGCGCCGCCCACCGACGCCTGATTGCACAATCCGCTCTAACACTCGGATTGATTGCTTTAATTTCAGAAATTGGGGCTTTTACGGTAGCCTTACTATTATGACTTGAAGTATGGCTATAAAATATACTGAAATTATTGATATTTAAAGTCCCGTTAATGATTTGTTCAGGTTCCGTTATTAAATGTGCATACATTGTAAATTATTACATTATTATCCTTATTGATCGTATCTAATGGGAAATGGTCAACTAAGTAGGCACCTTCACTAGCGACATAAACAACGCGTATCTTTATACGACAAATTAATCGAAAATGTCCGCCTAGTTTAAATAACTAACAATAATGTTAAGAGCACGCACAATTACCGCTGTCACGAGATAAACATCAAGCGTTAAGGCGCCCTCGATTGGCTGAGGAGCCCTTCGCGACATTATTCTAAGACAATATTCATTAACGATATCCGCCACTTGTTCCGAGACGAGAGCTTTCGCGCACGCCTCATTAATTGCACATTGTTGCTACTATTGAGATCCATTAAACCGATAATATAAATTAACTCGAACTTCTCACTTTCCACAGCACTAGGCTTTAACTTAACGCCGGTTATCAATAAAATAATCTTTATATAGTAATATAAATTAGCTAAATAATTACTTTAACTAATGTCTTGTTCGTCTTAGCGTCGAGTATGATGTAACCTAAACACTTTATAGACATTATGTTTTATCCATTAAATGTGTTTAAAACAAGCTGGCAAATTAAATATTATAATCCTAGATTCAATTTCTTTTCAAAGAAAATAAACAACAAAAGTTAGAAAATATAACGTTTATGTTCGTCGTCATTCTGCTGAACCTCCCTGTAATTTCGTTCGCGCGGCAGCACAAACCGCTCTAGACAATTATCCAAGCTTATAATTCACTTTCTCGTTAGTTATACAGGCGATGAATACCCTAAGGGCGACAAAACGTCGCCCGGGTGGTACAATGCGAGATAAAAATAACTGCTATTTTAAAGTGAGAGTTCCCTATTTGTTCGACCATTTCTTACGGTTATCTATAAACGCAATCGCGGTCCCTATGAATAACAAAAGTAAGGCACTTCCTATATCGCAGGCGATATGGTTGACGTTAATTGACAAAATGCGGTTGGGAGCAGTGTTGAGACTGATTTATGCGCGCACAAATCGCTAGTCAATTTGCATTGGATCTGTGTAAAGCGCCCACTAGCCACTCGTTACCGCGACACACGCTACTGCAACCAATCGTCACGACCGAGCCCGGAATGTTATCGCTAACTGTTTTCGACAATGAACACAAACTTCATTAAGCGCGCCTCGTATATCCTTGCACAGGCGCGAAAAGACTATTTAATCCTTGCTTAATGATGCATCTACGACGCGACTCCTAACACACCAGTTTAATTAATTAGGCAAATAAATGTAATTAAAACAATGAGACAGTTATTTCTCAATTCTAAACATAAATGCTACATCAGATATGCCATGCAAGGACATGAAAAACGACCGGAACGCATTTCTTAAGAAACACGTCAAGCTCAATAAAACCTGTACCTGAACTACAAAAAGTTATCGTTAGATATAAGTACGATGCATTCATTGTCTGCACATTCACAGATCATTTGCAGCGACAGTTATTTTAAAGTGCAAAAGTAAAGAACGAGTTGTACAATAGTAGAACAGAGATAACCATTGCGGTGTAAAATAGCGGCGCTCGCGAGAAAATGACATTCCACATTCATAGCACGCCGAATAGGCGACAAACGTGGGACATATTTGGGTCACATGCTCCGAGTAATAAACTGAGAAATTTAAAGCCGCGAAGTTCCACTGCAACATATCTAAACGCAAGAGACTACTTAATAATTTACTGACCGATTCACTCGACCGATGTGGTCATCCACATCGGGGAAGATGGCGCGAGTCGCCTTCCAAAGAAAGGGTCAGTGATCACATAATTAAGTTATTAATATTTCGTTCCATACTTTAAAACTTGTTTTGATATTGAAGTGTGAAATTTGGATTTTAATTTTTAACAATGATACGTCATATATTATTTCATGTCATAGGAATAAATCTATAGAACGCATTGAAGTAAGATAACCGACGGACATTCTTTTCATATTTCATAATCGTGTGCAGAAATCGAATGCGCTTATTGTGACTTGTGATTCACATAATTATCGCATTCATAAATGCAAATATCTACGCAATATCGACTCTTCCGGATGCATACCAGTGTGAGAAAATATTAATTTAATGTAAATGTCTGATTCTACATTCAGGCAAAACCTTTAATCGATCGTTATGTAATAGTAGCTCAACCATCAACAATCACTCATCAGGCCTTTAATTACCACTACAAATATGTATTGAATTTACTATTAACTAATTAAGACTTTCTCACACTTATCACGTTGAACAAACGAAAGGCTCTAGAAGCAGGTTATCAGCATAAACGATGCATTATTTATCCCATAGAGCTAATTACAGCTTCTAAGGATAAATAATGGCTCAGAGTAAATTGTAATTAATTATAATTAAACTGGCAAAATGAGCCAATCTCCTTATTAGCATGCATTCTCTATAATTAATTTCATTTAGATACGTCGTAAATTTGATAGCAAGAATTTAACGTGCAACATAAAGTGTTTGTATTGACAAGTATACACGCAGCGGTCAATACCTCCGCCGGTAGATGAGTCACACATTGAATGGCAGTTATCGATAGGAATTATCAATAGCGAGTTGCAATGGGTGTTTTTCGCCGAGAAGTCGATCGCGACCGCAATCAATGGCTCGCATTGTGATCGTCGACGCCCGTACAGTGCAGGTTGCATAATGCTGCCGCCGTGGGAGCGAACTAGAGGCGAGCCGTTATGCGACGCACGCTACTAGTACCGTTCCATTAGTGATTTTATTAGACGATTCGCGTATATCGCTAGTAATCAATTTGAGAGCGAGCTACGTACCTTACCCTACTTCCAATGTATGGCCGCATAAAACGCCTCGCTATCGAGTCATCTATTTAAGCTCACACCGCACCGCCATTTAAAAGGTTAATGCTCAACTAAGCGAATATACTTAACTTAAACCTTTTATCTGCTTCACACGGCATATTACTGACTTTATTGCATTTCTAGTGAACTCTTATATATTATACCCATAAATATGAATATAACTATTCATATATGCGTCGATGGCACCCGGATCCTAATTTAAATAAACAAACGCTCCTTTCTTTTTATGGCATGTTTCCAAAAATATACTGAATTATAGATACGACACTTTTGGGCATGGTAACCGTGTCAGTGAATCATCGCGTACACCCACACATACTCGCTCCTTAAATTTTTTCTAATATCATTCATCTGTCTTTATTTGGTGTCGTGTCTACTCAAACTTAAAATTTTCGCCAACGATGGACTTTCAAAAATGTGGAACAATTAACGGTTATTTGTTAGCATTGGGAGATCGAAACCTAGTTTAGCGAAGTTTTTATGCAGATTTAGTAATGAATACTTTACGTGTTAGTCTCACGAAATATTTTAAATGGTGCCATGTCACTACTATGTATTAAGAAACGACAATCATCTCGTTTGGTTCTCAATTACACTTTTTTGGCCGGCGATGTTTTTACACCGGTTGATATAACTGTTAACAAAATAAACGGGCAACTAATTTACAATAACGACCTCGTTGAATATTTATTTGTTTTACATTAAACAAACAAACATCATTACTACATATTAAATAACCGCTTCATTAAATGTCATAAAAGCTCAGATCGATATCACCATGAGTATAACAAGTTTTTGTATAACAATCGTATAAACGGAGACAATACTCATTACAACGTACGCTTGGGAATTTTAAACTAATCACGTATCAGGTTTATTTTGTAGGGAAAAAATGATTAGATTGAATTCATTTAAGCCGCGCAGTGACACAAACACACATGATTTATACTTTGTTTATTCTGTACGCGCGGTGGCATTGTGCGCGCACCTGCCGTACGAAATGCTTCCCGCGCGGTAAATGCCAGGCCACCGTCTCGCTATGCGACTGTGTTGTCTCCGTGGAGAAAATCGGGAAACCTGCCTCCGGACGTCGTGAATTTACTTGAACGTTTTACGCATGCCTTCACGTATGAAAAATGTATTCTTTAAGGGAACAATGCAACGTTTTTTACTGTTTTTAATGGAGACATTTAATTTTTTTTTGGTGTAAATTAAAATTCAATCTCAATGTTATGGACTGCAGGCACGATTGCTTTTATTTGGAATAATTGTTGTTTCGTTTTGATAAAATTTTCAAGCAATTACAAATTATATTTTTGTTATGTTCCCATTCCTTACGTTTTGATTTTATGTTTTCTCTCATTAATTCGTTCAAAACAGGTTCACATTGATCTATCCCGAATAGAATGGGCTTATTTAATGATTTCCAAAGGAACTTTCTAATGAAAGTCGATGAATAAGCACAAATAACTTTTTCTATGCAACGAATCGATCAGGCTAAGGCACCGTATGAAGGCTGTTGTCAAAATCGTATTTACGTAGTAGCCTGGCAGAGGTCGTTTACCCGCTGGGCGTAATTAAAAGCCTTCATGGAAACCGCGCCTGATGGAATCCGTCCTGACCCCGCGCACGACCGCGCCGCCCTTTAAGCATTGCTTTATAAATACGGAGCAATGAATACCAGCTCCCACCGTGACATCACTCAATGTATACTAAAGTTACTACCAGTAAAGTTGACATCGAACTATCCTTTACGAAATTAATGACAGCAATAATTTTAAACGCGATTTGATCATTATTATTCAATAAACGTATCGTACACTTTGCGGGTAAAGGGCTCGGACGGGCTACGCGAAAGCTTTGTTACGTAGAATTAATGAAAATTAATTGATTTGGTTTATACCAATGTCTAAGTCTACACCATTATAAACTCATCAATTTAAAATAACACTTTAAACTATGCGCCAATAATTTCCTATAATCATGTTAAGTCAATAAAACCATTATAAAATAAACGGGAAAGTTTAAAAACAAATTCTGCGTGTAAATCTGCTACTAAATATATTTAAATTATACATTGGCCGATATTAATGTAACTGTAAACTCGTTAATAACAAGAATCGATGAATTTTAATGCGACGTCAATCATGTGGTAGCCCGCAGAAGGCTCGGCTTATAAAAATAACGTACGAACCAGCTACTACTTCCTCTGACTTTTGATCATACATATTAAAAAGGCACGCCATAGTAAGAATGTTCCGCATGCCGCCCGGCGTAGTTGAAATCAATCTCAACGCCAATTTATCATTTTATAGCGACGAAACTTTATTGGATTTTCACAGGCACCCGTGGAAGATTTCATGTTCAAAAATATTTTACAAAATCTGTTGCTTGTTTAACAAAAGAAAGCGGAGATCAGATAGACTGTCGCTCTAGACGACATTCACTGACACTACTTGCTTAATGGAAACAATTTACGTTTGATACTGTCAAGTTCGCATCGAGTTCGATAATGTTAAGCGCCATATAGAGTGACAGGTTCATCAGCCTCTTAATCGATGTTTCCAATGCACTTATCGGGAAATCGGAACGAAGTCTCGCCTTGTACTCGATAGTGCCCAGAGTAGCGTGTCACCGATGCGCGGCCGGTCACGAACACCCCATTCTCGGATGACCTCTTAATTATAATCTGCGCACAGCAAAGAGGTCGCACCGACCCATCAATACTAAAGCCCTAGTAACGTCAACGAATGTGCATTCAAACAACTTCAGACATGCATATTGTTTTTGCATTTACGTGTCAACGTGAAAGCAATAATTGTCCAGTTTGCTTAATAGCTGCGTTTCAAAATATTTAAACTCAGTGTATTTATGTTACTTTCTCAAAGTTTCTATCCTCAACAAGTTGTAGTTAATTATAATATTCAAATTAATTTTTGCTAGTATTGCAAGTAAATGAATGTTGCAGTGCTCGATACAATTTATAACGTATTTAAATTCCGCTATGCGGTGAATGAGATATTTATAAATTGCGCGTTTCGAGTGAACTGTACCTCTTCCTATTGCACGGAATAGCTATTAATAACATATCATAGATTACAGAGAAATACGATCAACGTCTGTAGAGAGACTACATTACGTTAGTATGTCTCAATTTACTACGATCTTGCGCTAATGGTGACCTGAGTCGTGGATATCGGCTCGTTTGTGCGCTATGGCGTTTACTGCGTCTATACCAGGGGTGTATATAAAATTTCGGATACGGATGTGTTAGCGACATTACATAAATTATAATAATACCGGATCCGGATTCGAATATGAAATTATTTCGGATTATCCTTTCCGCTCTAGATATTTAATAGACTTTTAAGAATTCTCAATAGTAAAATTAAATTAAATCACTAAACAAAAGCAGGCAACACATAAAGTAAACAACGCGCATGGCTTGTGTCTCGGCCGATCAAAAACAACTTGTAATAAAGTGTCTCATTCACACCTCCCTTATTTGAAAATTTTAAATCGGATTCGCTTTTGGTTATGGAAATTTTTATATCGATAGATAATTTCAGTTAAAGTAACATCCCTAGTTTGTACAATAGCCGGTAAGTACCTGTTGCGATACACAAGTTCTCCCTCTGAGATGTGAAACGAGGTTAATGTTCGGAGTTTGGGTGCGAAGGGCAATCGCGTTGAAATTATCAAGCAGGAGATATTAATATATAACCCTAATTGTCTGCGAATTATATCGAAATATTACAGATTAAGATCGCTAATATATTTTAAAGTATGAGAAATAAAATATAATACGCTAAAGTTGCCGTTTAATAGTTTGACCCAGTTGCATATTAACGACAAATAAAAAACGTTACGACTATACTAAATAACATTTAATAGAAATCAAAACGGTTTATTCTCTAAAATGTAGTAAAAATAAAAAGTATAGATAGCTAGTGAATTTAAAATAATAATTATTTGCTTTGAATTATGGTTCATAATATTCTTGATTATTAAATAAATAATTTAATATTGTCACATTTTGGGATACTATTTAGATAATTCGATCGGCTCAGTGGCGAATTTCTTGCATTCAAAAATATCATTTTTATTCATTTTTCAGTGTAATTTTTCTTCTTTTACTGAACTTTTAAATACAGAATATAAAAAATATTCAGATAATTCAAAATGGATAATATTTCAATAAGATAAAAAATTAAGAACATTTTTAAATAATTAACTATTTAATATATTGCTGTCAATGTTATTTAATAAATTATTGCCGTCATAAATTAGCGATTAACACTTTACTGCCTATTACATTTCCATTTTTCAAGACACACTTTAAAATAGGCTTTAATAACCTCACATAACGCGCTATTAATAATCATATAGTTACGATCAAAAAATCAATGAAAAAACATTTAAGGCATGCAAAAAACGTGTTTAATAGTCGACACATAATAACCCATCTCCGATCTAGATAATAAATGCAATTTCATATCGCAATTTTTCTTTGTATATTTATTTCTTACATGCGATCGGTAATGCACGCTGTGACCTGCGCGTTGAAGTCTTTTATTTGAACTCAAAGATACAAAGATATCTTGTCCCCTTTAATGCCATATATTAATTAAAACATTTCTTTTTATTGTCGCGGTCAGTTAATTGTGGCGCTTAGGATCGTGCGCTTTTTCATTTACCTTAAGATTATATCGCGAACAATATTTTTACTTTACGATTTTAGCCGTACACATAATTTAGATTTTTTGTTATTTATGTCATCTAAGAATAAGTTCAACTCGTTTTTTGAAATATTTTTTTCTCCTGCGAAACATGAGTATTTTTTACAATTTATATATTTTTGAACAAAAAATTAATTATTTGAAAGGCAAACGAAGCGCATCTAAACACAGTCCATCAAACGTTCTGCGCTCGCGCATCGAAGCTTATCGCTCATAGTGAAGACAAGTGCTCCGGTTGCAAAAACCTTCGTATGGGCAGCAACTCTAACGGGACATCACATCTCGTCATATTTCAACGATTTAAACATTTATTACATGCCATAAATGTTGTAATAGGAATTTATTAATTTGCGGAAGTAGGTTTTGTAATTGGAAATATTGCAATTTCTCCTACATTTATTTTTTACGAATTTTCTATATTAAGTCTATTTTCCTATAATAGTTGCTTCCTTAGATATATAAAAATATTTCACTAGAAACATCGGCAACGTGCGTTTGTTATTGGATTCTCGTTAAATCATTAAATGGAGATGAGGACGCTCGCGTGATAAATCGTCGTTGTTTATACAATTGTTCATTTGCCTGCCGCTGCGTGCGCAAGTTCATGACATACTCTTTTAACTTATCAATATTTTATCGATGCATTTCTCATCGGTTGTTACCCTTCGCAATCGTGTTCAGCCTATACAGATTTTTTTACTTTTAATTACAACGCACAAATATGAGATAAGCTTCTTAATTATCTCATACCAAAGCAGAAATTGTGGCGTCCTTACGCAGCCACTGGAACCAACATAAAATATTTATAGACCAGTTATTGAACAGGCTATACCGGCTAACCACAGGATCAAACTAAACATAATTTCTTTTAAATGTATTTTTTGTTATTTATCCCCAATTTTCCCGCGGTAATTTTTTCAAAGAAAATTACGTGGTCGCCGTGTTTAATATTAGTACATACCTTGAAATAGGCTCGGATAAACAAATGCGAGTTTCAGTCGGTTAACGTTCAAGTTCAAACAAATTCAACACCCAGTTCATGAACTTTTCACTGTTCGTACAACACAGGCGGGCGCACACTCGGGGATGTCGCGAGTGGTGTCGCGGCCACTCTCCACGAGACACTGAACTTGGTGGAGTGCGTCCCAACGGTTATAACATAACACGTCTGACGTAACCTTAACCTTGCAAGAAGAAGAGGAACGAGCCGCCGAAGGACGGAGAGAGAGAGCTATAACCCGAGAGAAAGGGAGAGATAGTTCGAGCGCGCGATTCGCGTCAAAGCCGCGGGCTCCGCGCCAATGTAATCCTACCTTAGACACATGTGCATGTCCTCCAATTTTTTAATAAATTAGGATTATTTTTTTGAAGAATTATTTAAAAAAAATATACGTGAATTAGTAAAAAAAAGTAAAACAAAGGAACATTCTTGTAGATAATAGCGAATGACTAAATGCATTTCGCTTTCAAGTAGGTCGCGCATTGATGTTACTACAAATCGGCATATTTACTCCAAAGAATCGTTTATGCAGATAACCCCTACTTTCTATGGGTCACAAGGACACGGTTGATTATTCGCTATTTTATGCTAAAACCTCGCCCGCTCTTAAACTGCAAGTCTCTAATATGGCTTTCACTTGTATTTTATTATCATTGAAATGTTTATTGTATCGAAATATCTTCCCGTATATATTTAAGTGTTGTTTCTTGGCATGGTCTTATTACTTCGTCAATCGATTATATCACGAAGGCATATTCCCAAGATCAGCGAGTGCTATATAATTAGTTACGACCATCGCGCTTCCCGTCTTACGTTTATTATTAATAATAATACCAATTAGAGGTAAAAACCTAAGAAATGCTATGTATTTACTTTCTTCACACGATTATTTAATTGAAATTTATATCAGAAATTGTACTTCATCTGTCGAAATCTTTTGATATATTGGTATTATTTTTGACATACGCTGTAATATTCTCTTGTATATATTTATAAGAGATCAGTTCATATTCACAAATAAGATTCATAATAATATACAATTAAATATAAATGAGGATTAAAAATCCGTAAATAAAAGATAAACCCTTTTTACGCGAGAAAACATTCAGAACACGTCTGTAATGTTTCAATGGTTTGTAAGGCCCTATGGAGACAAACAATAGAATAATCTATTTAAGTGCAATGAACATTGAATAATTTATTACAATGGCATTGCATCGCTCCCATTAATGCGAAAGAAAAGAACTCGAGATAAGTATAATTTAAGACAAAAACTCAAAGTATTCGACTCCTTACAACGACCACTCTTTAATTTATTACTACACGTGAACGTTGATAGAAAAATAATGCGAAATTCATTAAAAAAAACCGCACGTCATGTTCCCTTCTTCACAACTGCTATTGACGGTAAAATGTATAAAAGCGTTGTTTATATTCGCGATTGTTTAATTCGTATACATATACGAATTAATTATACATATTATGCAGAAATACAGTATGTATAACCAAATATTCGGGACTTCGAGAAAAGCACATCTTCCTGCCAGTCCGGTAACACACTAATGAGAACCCATATTTTGTTGTCGCTTATACGAGCAGTTAATACTTATAATGGGTGAGTCACCTGCTATTTAGCCCCCACAGCTACAGAAAAAAGATAGAAAAATACTACAAGCTCTTTGTGAATTACGATATAAATACTAATAATGACAGGTAGATAAGAATTCACGTCGTATTTTCTCACGAAATAATTGCTTACATCGCGCCAGTATACATTACAACAGTAGATTAAAGTATAAACTATTGTTTGAGATATTGAAAGCGGCGATGATAAAGCGGGCCTCAGATATTACTATTAGAACTACTAGTTTTACGAGCTGCGAGCTTGTTCGTAATGTTGCGAGAGAATAATATTAGCTGCATTTGTTCCTTATCGATTGAAATATGCAGAGGCTTTTAAAAACAAGACGGCGATGCACGTACAATGCAACTACTTTATTGATCTCTCTCGGCAATCTTGTATTTAAATAGACATTTTTTTCGATCACATGAAATAGAGAAGTTAAAACATAAATCTATTAATCCTCAATCCCTTAATATTATTGTAAATGTGAAAGTCACTCTATCTGTGTGTCTGTCTGCTCTTCACGCCTAAACCACTGGACCGATTTGGATGAAATTCAGTACAGAGATTGTTTGAAACCCGAAAGAGGACATAGGATAGCTTTTATCTCGGAAATCCCACGAGAACGGGGCGATATATGCGGGTGAAACCGAGAGGCACAGCTAATATATAATAAAGGTAAAATCAATTATTATAAATAAAATTATGAAGCAATAGAATGATAACTCAACTGAAGAACGCAAGAATCATGATCAATTTGTACAAGATATTATTTTATTCATTTTACCTTTACCAAAACTTTCTAAAAACAATTCTCTCGCCATTATAAATAAACTGTCGTCCAATTTGTGAAGAGTGGATGGTAGTCGTTACCTACTTTAAGCTTAAATATATTCAAATCGTATGCTGTACCCGTCAGAGTATTTAGTGTCAATTACGAATCGCAAGCTCCTTAGTGAGTACAGAGTGAGCACGAATCTGAACCGCTACTTAGGCCCCAAGTTCAAATCCTCGCCTGCACTCCTAACCTTTATTGGGCCCGTTAGTATTTCTATCGGCCGTTTCCATCAATCCAAACCGTATTTCCATACATAATATTCTCCAGTCGATTTGTACATTAAATTCTATTCAAGATTTACTAGACATTTGACTAGCCCGTTTTGAACGTAGTTATTGCAAATATTCAATACTATCATAGCCTGTAAGGAAAGTTGGACATGACGTTGCAATGAAATATTTTAACATATCTGATTGTTGATTTGTTTGTAAGGTCTTTTGTTAGAGTTTACTGTGGATAGTAATGGATTATATCGACGTATGAACGCGTATTGTTTCATAAGGAAATATTCATTGCAACCCAATAATTTGTCGATATTCAAAACAATCTACATATTATACAGCTCATATACTGTAGTCATCTCGAGAACTACTGATCTGAAACTCGTGATGGATGCAGTTTATCAAATATTATCCAATAAAACAAATATGTAAATCCTAAACGTAAAGAAAAAATAAACAAATGAAAACCTATGACCAGTTATAATATTTCACCGCAGAGTCGTAACGCAGTTAACTGAAAAGTGAGATGCATGATGTGACAGATTTTAGCGGATAACATATGCGAGAAACCAGATTGCACTCGATCCAGTGATATGGTAAAAAGAGCATTAAAAAAGCGGAAGCGGCGGAGCACATGTAATTCAAGCTACACGTATAAACGTCTAAATGCATTTATAGCCCATTACAGCCAGCTCCAGGATGAGAGAAATTTCTAATAGCAATCGCCTTCCCAGCGTCCTGATTGGAGCTCGATCAGCACGATCAGGGATCTAAGAAGTCTCGAATTAGAACAGTAATTTTAAAGGATACGATTCCTTCGGTATTTGCGATCGCATCCAAGAGAAATACTTTAATAGCACCGAGGTGTAACAACTAGTGTTAAAGGTTGCAACGACTTTATACTTTCCTGTCGTTTGCCTGCACTTTTTGCAATGCTTAGAGGATTTTTCTTATCTCCATCCATTTATCAATGGTTTATAAAATGCTAAGTACGCTTTCATGTTTAAATTATATGCAATATATCTAGAAACATAAAAAATGAGTAGATACGCGTATTCAATATTCAAACGACTTATATATAAGTGATTACATGTTTTTACTTTTTCTGCATATTGTATTAATGTAAATCTTACATTCATCAGCATTAGCCCATTAATGTTCCCATTGATAGAGGCTACTTAAGTTTCTTTTTTTATTCAAAACAATGGAGTTGATGTACTAATTTTTTTATTTTATTGACCGAGCGAAGCCAGGTCGCAGAGTCGAGTAATCCGGGTGATTGTGTGTTTATATGTATGAAAAATTATATAGTATGAAAAATTTTGACCAACGATATCTTGAGTTTAGACAAATGAAAATGTCGAGTTCGAAGATGAGCGAAATCGGCAGAGGTTTTACGAAGATAGGGATCAAATAGGTGAATGTTTGTATAAGGATGTAAACGCAAATAGTAGAGATAAAGAAAAATCATGAGAACAAAAATGAGCGAAATCGGTGGTGGGGAAACGATGATAGGGGGTGAAATAAACGATTTTCATATGAATATAGCCGAGTGTGGTATCGAATGAAAGATCTTGGTTTATACATTACAATGCGAAATCTAGCTCGACGCGAGCCACTTGTATATAAATAAAATAGATGTTTTAAACACTATTTTAATCGATGTCTAAATAGATGTTATATCCACCGATTGAAATATATTTGCATTTAATAGATCAACTTGAGGATACATGACGCCAGCATGACTAAATAAAATATAGCAGGATTGAATATTCCCTAAATATTAAGTAATTATGAATATATAATTTTAATGAAGTATAAATCTGAATAAAACAAAGAAAAACAGTCTGACAATAAAAGTGCAAAATTGAAGCTCAGCAATGTAGACCGTTTCTATGTTAAAAGAAAAGCTACACACAGTATTAATGTTTTACGTTTGTTTTATGACCGCTCTCTATTTCCTTGATGAAGTCAATTCACACGCTCCAGGCCTCATTCAAATCAACTGCTAACTTTTTTAACTTCATCGTACGAGGAAATACAGAAAATTTGCTATATGAAAGAAGGAAGAGTAATTATTGCTCATGAAATATATCGAGAATTAAATAATATACAAGATGTATTCTCGAAATTAATGATAAGTTTTTTGTCTAGAAGATAGATACTTGAACTCATCAATCTTTCTCGACCCCATCTTGTCGTAATTAGATGTTTGTTCACTATTAATTGATATACTTGAATTACTTGTGCGTGTTCTTAAATGATAATAAAAAACAAATCAAGATAGGTTTTTATGTACAAAGTTACGGTTGCTATGTTTATTTGTGTAATGTGATTGTTGTGATACAAAAAATAATAGGATACAACCTGTAAGTAATATTATTATAGTTGTAAATAATAACATTTTCGCAATGCTAATAAAGTAACGTGAATCCCATAATTTGATTTGTATCTTTTAAGTTTGTTCAATGTGTATCACAAACGTGTGATTAGGGGCAATTAGGTTAGAAGTAGGCTTCAACACGAGCACGATACGCAAAGAATAGCTACGCGCGTTCATTACACGTAATTGCGTCGTAATTATCGGCTATTGAAAGCGATGTGCGGTGGCGGCGGCCGAGGTGGCCACATTCCCTTTTGTTTTCCACAATCTATCAAACTACAAACGATGTTTGAGAAAATTGATCGATACAATTATGCCGTAATATGAAATTCAACTTGTAGGAAATTTATGCAATAATGTACATCATTGTTGTGCTTTCAAATATTACACGAAAGTTATTTTCTTTTTCGTGAAGTTAACTATAAGATAATGGCCACTCAAGAGATCACATTTAGAAAATAAGGAAAGTTTGACCGTAAATATGAAAGGTTACACTTACAGTTTAATATAGTCTAACAACGAATTAAACTCGTTATGAATCTATAAATTAAAATATAGACTTTAAATTTTTCACTGTATCTATACCGGTATTTTAAGTAATCCGTTATGTTATTTCTTTACAACGAAATCAAACTGTTAACAAGGCCATATTTACGCCAGCTACGCTTCACGACATGGGCCTGTTATTTATGACATTCGAAATAAATGTTATCAAATAAATCTATTAAGATGCTTGTAAAGCTTCTGATACAGAAGCCGTGGAGTATAATCTTAGTTGGTGGGCAATTAGGAATCCACGGAGTTGATCATGCTACGGTATAGTTACAGCTAATGCGAGGTATTACGATACAAGGTGCAGGAACTTTATTGCGTTCGTCCACATGTTTTCCAATTCAAACATAAATTTAAATTCACCGTTATGTAAGTAAATCAACGCAATTAATTAAATATTGTTATCGACACATAATTTATATTTTATACTACCTGTTCGACCTCATGCAGCAGCAATAACTTATGATTGGCATATTTTGATTGAGTTATCGAAATAAGTTAAGATGAAGATAAATTAATTTTTGTGTATGTAACCTATATTTCATGTAACCATAATACTTAAGTTCATTACCTGGTATTTAAATGTATTTGTTTTAATGTCAGTTTTAAACTTACGAGGTATAACACTCAGAAACATAAAGCAAAGCGACATAAACCCGATGGTTCTGGTGAATCAATCACTTGAACTGCGAGCATATTAGTACCGTTTGTCTAAATAATATTGTGACAGGTGTAAAATGTGAATGCTTTGAGAGGTGAGATATTTTATGTTGAATTATTTAAATTATTTCAATAATATAAAATTAGCTATTCTATTTATACACTCATTATGCAATTTTTAACGACTGTTTAATATTTATAAATCATTTATTTTAAATTATAATTTCTATTATTGAATAAATGTTATTGGAACTGAATATTGTTGTTTTTGTAAATCAGTTTGTTTATAATTATTGTAATATGCAATAGAACAAATCAGGTATATCGTTCCATTAGTGTAAAGGCCCTTAAAACAATTGAAGAGCACGCGCAGCTAATGAACATGGGGCGTAATAATTTAACCTAGGCCCATCAAACTGACGCAAAACGTTGATTGTTTTACCATACTGAACATGAGAATACTTTAATATATAATAATATATAGAATACTTTTTTACTAGTGTATCTACTCTGCAAATTATCAACACCGTTCAAGAAAATAATACTCATGTAAAAAATCTAGTTAGGTGTAAGCTCGACTCGTTAAATTATTTTATTAAAAGGAAAGAAATAATTTATTAAAAGAAAAAAAATACACCAAGTTTCTTAACGATAACCAAAAGTCACATTTTCTGTAATAAACCGAAAAGTATTCTTAAAATTTTTTGTTAGTGATTATTTTTATTCTAGAAATTCTCTCGATGCTTTAAAAACTTACTTTATCGTCATAAAATCTTCTGACATCTCATTTTTAATAAAGTGTATATAGTTATATATAAACCTACTTTTTTTCCAATTAGATACGTTTGTTGTAAATTCAGTAGGTTAGTAAGGGTTTCATTTCTCTGATGCGGTCTGTAGCTATTACCGTAGGTTTTTAATGCCCATTGCATGTTTCAATAAATTGTAGCGGTAAATTGGAAATAATCGACGGCATAATAGAGAAACTAATACAGCAATAAAGATCGCATATTACAACCTGACCATTATAAACGCCGCCCCAGACACGGCCGTGTACTGAAAAGAAATATCTCGTTTATATGTAAATTTATTTTGTTCGTACAGTACCCGTTTTAGAGTCAATTTTCATGGTCTCACTCAAGCATCCTCATTAAACGCAGACTGATGTACACAAATATCGTCGTTAGTTCGCACGCGAGAAATTTGTTTCCATTTCAAGCATTTGACACGCCTGCATTTACGAGGAATATTAAAAATCGCTAGATATTAAGTAGGTAATGTGGTGAACGTTATCCCAATAATTAAATCCTTTATTGCCACTTAAAGTTAAATGCTAACATTACTGTTTACGATAATGCACATAGAAATGAAAAACGGCATCCGGATCAATAAAATCCGTCTTAATTAATTTCATTGTAATTACTTTTCTACAAAAATACACTGTGTGAGTGCTTTATTAGGCTATTTTATTCACGTTCTATCTCTAATGTATATATTGCATATAATGCAAACAATGCTCATATAAATTCACCTTATAAGACTTTCATTATGATCACTGAATTCTTTCAAAAGTTGGCGTATAAATATCTAATTTCACGTATCTAGGGAAAGAAACTTTAACACAATCAAACAAAATCCTGTTGAAAGTTTAGTTAGTCATCGCGGACGTAGGCGAGGAAGCACATATCAATTTTACTTTTTCCGCAGCTGCCTTATGAAATTCGTCTCACGATCCGGGACGCACGTGCCAACTCGCTGGCTCGGAACCTTACATCTGTATCATACTAACTCATTACTCGTATATTTTAATTATGAAAGATTAGCCGCATTACATTATCTTAAGATATTAAAAAATCTCAGAAACGTAATAAGGTGGCGGTTAAGCTTGCATTTATTAACCATGAATAGTTTTTTTTTTGTTCAATAAAATTTTGATTGTCCTTTGTTTCTATATAAACTTGTAAATAATTGAGTACTAATATAATAATACATTTTATCTCTCGTTATGGACCGGTGTCTATAATTTCAAAAAATTTACTTACTTTATTAACCATAAAGTAATTGTAAACCAATTATTGAAATCTTGTAACGGATATTATATAAATAATGTTATGCTAAAATGATGACGATGACAATATAGCTTTATTGGCCGTTTATGGTCAATTGCCGGTTAAGGAATTTTAACGATGCTTTATGAAATAAAAACTGCAAATATTTTGTTTAGTTCGTTAAGTAACAGAATTAATTAGAAAAGCTGTACATAAAACAATACTCATTAATTTTAACACGCGCGCCTTGCTTGTCGTAGAATTTCCACGCTATATATATATGGGGCCAATTACCATATACATGTATACGATACGATTATTATTACAGGAAACTACGCGCCCTAACCCCAGCTTGTCTAAACATTTGGTTGACATTCATCTTACCTTAAATTAAGATTAAGTTCTGATGTGAAATCCGTGGGCTGATTGCACAGACAATACAATTACAGTTATATCAGAATCTGTGAGGCTTAAGTTTTGATATTTCCTTCTCTAGGCCGGACACATGCTTTTGCATTTAGAATATCTGTTATTGTTCTACAGAGGACGTGTCTAAAATGTAGCCTAGTTTCTGGTTTTTATCGGTGTTCTTGTATTTAGCACGTTAAAATTGCGGTTAGAATTACTTAAAAGCTAAAATAGAAAAGAAAATGCTGGCAAATGACAACGCACGTACTGTTGTTACTTCATTTTTCTTTACAAATTATTAACTTACTTAATTTTAATAGGAGGTTATGATACAGATGCAGATGCTACATCGTCAGATATGAGGGTATACGGTATATTGGTTTCATGCCTCCTCTTCAACTAGAAAAACCGATATCATTCTCGTATAATTTTAACACTTGCCCATGAAATCCACTTTAATACCGATCTCTTATCAATTTTTAAACTCTACCTTCATGCGTACCAGACCAGAGATTTATTTACATAAAAATACAAACAAATTTATAAAGAAGTTTGTAAAATCATCTTAATTCCAATATAAAGAATACCTTAATATTTCACTACCGAAAGCTTTAAATAAAATATTATCAGTAATCTGATATAATGTTCATGACATAAATTGAAAAAATAAATTATGAATTGAATAAAGTTAAATACAAGCTCATAAAAAGATAACATACACAAAAGAACTGTTATAAATTTGGGGTTATTGTTACCAATAATGACATTATATTATATTTTTTGACAAGTTAATTCCGATGCATTACTCACTCCGTGAAGAGCTTGTCTGGCATAACTGTTATTATTTAAGATACCTTATTTTAATACTCCCATTTATTTCCAGTTTTATCTCAAAGGGATTTCCGCTCTGGTATCGTTTCATTTAATACTCATCAATGTCATAAGTAATAAGTGTGTTGCATTTAAAAAAATATTCTTTTATTCTCTTTCAGGTAAGTGGCGCGTGTTTCCAATTTGAGAAACATACAGAGACAACTGTAAGTAAATTTAACAAAATTAAATTATATTGAAAGAGACAAGGAGAACCGTAAATATGTGAAATAGCCGTGGAGGAAATTTCTCGTTTAAGTTGGATTAGAATTTGGTAGGCGTTTAAGGCAATTATAATAAAAACTAGCATTGCAATATAATTTTCGTCCAATTGATGAAGGACTATCTTAAACCTACCTTTTTATTACTTAACTATTTAACAAATAAACGTTGCTCGTTCTTGTAATATTGATGTTCTCGGCTCACATTTAATTTAGAATGTACTCCAAAGTGTCTTAATTGCATCATGCTTAGGTGCTATAATAATAGCGTTAGAGTCGACAGCGCGGCAAAATGATTTATCACGATTGTAACGACGGAGATAATCCGAGCCGTGATAGTTGCCATTCTCACGGCTCGCTGTTTCATTTGTTTAATATGACATTTTCTTTACGAGTGCGCGTGTAGAAGCAGCACGTACCTACCGTTAGTGCTCGGACACTAACACACTGGATCAGACAAATTCACTCCACTTTCCATTTTTCACTGGCCATTTTCTTGAACAGACGTCTTAAGTGCAGCTGATTCGCGGAACGAAATGTGGAGCATCAAGGCTGCTGCGTCCATAGCCTACTTTTGGTCTCCTATAAATAATGTCAATCCATCGCTGCAACTTCAATGTTATTCACCGATAGTTTGCCACCTTAAAGCTGTCAATCGGATAGGATACACCCATATAGCCGTGGATATGGTATGATTCAATTCGACCGGTTTTCGACGGCGCTTGACATTCAGTGGCGCCGTAGGCCTAATATATGTTTTCTTAAAATAGTTTAGTCCTCACTTAAAAAATAAACATTTACACGCGGTATATAGACTCGGTTATAATTACGCTTTCGAACGTAATATTCTTTTTCTGATAACGTTTATCCCTTCAAATTATTAGAATCAAATGCATTTCTGAGCGATGAAGATATCTAATGTGCAATGGCGTCAATCCTATTAAGTAGATATCGGAAAATCGACCGGCGTTTTAACTTATAACTTATTGATGTTCCCATAGATTATGTGTGCTTCGACTTGTACGATATAATTTTATCATTTTCACTTTTACATAAAGTACCTATATCTAGATTCAATACGGAATAAAGTCTCGTGTGAACATTACTCTCACAGTGACAATGGTAGCACAGTTGACACTAATCCGCAAACACTCGAGTGTGACACCAAAATAAAAGAAAGCGTGACGTATCGCAGGACAGGCGCCGACTGCATATGGTAAAAACGTTCGGATGCCGTAAAATCAAATGTACGTCGGACACAGTCCAGACAGATATTTAAGACCGAAAAAAATATAAAAGCCTCCGTACTCAACACTATTTTAGACTTGACATTAATATTATGCAGACTGAAATTTACATGAAAGTGTTGTCGCAATTCCCCAGAAGGTAATATTTACACATTCGATTTACCACTAAATTTTATTCAGCTTACAAAAACACGGCAGTTGAAATTACAAAAAGAAATATCTTCTATGACGAAGATTTTAAAGTCTTTTATTTAGTTACACCTGTCCCGTTTCAGCCTATCGCTAATCAAATCTTACAAGTTTAATTTGATCCACTTCCTGCTGTTTGTATATAAAATTTTAGGACACCCTAATGCTGGTATGATTATAAAAGTGGATGCAGGAACTGTCCTAAATTATAATGATTACCTTGTAACATGGAACTTCAGTTCATCGATTTGAATTTTACTCGTTTTGCTGTTCAGTGCTAATACCTTATTAAAAACCATTATTTCGTTAGAGTTATCTGTGACTGTGTGTTATTAAATATGTGACAAATTAATCAAAATTAAAAGTATTCCTGATAACTTCAGTTTAAAATAACCCGTTATACTATTATGGGACATATACCATAATCATTATTTACCTTACAAATTAAACGTAGACTGAGAAGATATTCCCACCACACAGTCACGTATTATCATAAATAAGAACTGCGAAATAAAATATAAAAATATTATTTGTATTCATACAGCCTACAAGTTTACACATAGAGAAACGGGCATTTATGATCTCACTCACCTACATATTGGAATATATTTTAGTCTTAGCCATATCTTTATGTATTTTGCATATCTTATGACTTGTAGCAATACGCTTTTAATATAACGCTAAAGCATGCGATTATGTCTGCATTGAAAAATTGATTTGTTTTGTGTGAAACTTCGGTGCTAGTGTAGCCAGCAATCGTTTACAAAAGTATAGAAGAAGTACAAATAAAGATTAGTATTAACAACGACAATATTGCATTGCATAGTCGTTTTTTTTTCTTTTGCTAGATCTATTTTAAATAGAGTGGCGAATGTATGTTTGTATGTAAGCATGAAAAGTTT
>LQNK01000448.1:280160-390652 GCA_001586405.1 Phoebis sennae | reverse complement strand
GAAGTAGACTATTTTCATATTAATATAGCCCAGTATGATATCAAACGAAAGGTCTCGATTCATGCAATTTATTGCAACGCGAAAACGAGCCACCAGCGCTCGCTCTAAGCTAGACCTCGCGTTTTAATGCGTTATGATTATATTTTTATCCTATGATCACGAATGTGGTTTGACTCTAAACAGGTTCAAATGCATTTAACACAAAGATAAACACTAAATCAGTAGCCTGATTAAGTGCCATTTGTTTCATCTTTTTATCTTCACAAGTTACCATAAATGGCTACTTAAACCGGCGCAATGAATTTATGAATCGTTTACAAATCGAATTTATTGAAACCTTTTATTTTACAACCATAATAATAGGTTTCAATCATGCAACACAACAGTCCAGCACTATGCAATTATTCTGTGATATTAAGATATTCTGACTATGATATCTGCGATACGAAATATATTTTATTAAATCGGCCAAGCGAAATAACTTCACTTAGGATGTGAGTGTCAGGTTTAATAACAATTAATGAACATTTCAGAAATTGAACTTTTTTATTCTTTTTACAAAGATATACAAATATTATGAACATAATTATACGATAATGATTAATGTAAATTCCGTGAGTAAACACATAAGTCTGTGCAATATGTAACTTGTTTATGAGTTTTGTTTGTTTTCTCATGAGGTGTCAAATTGAAAGGCGTTTCGTAGTTTTTTTCTTATTTCACACCTCATAATATAGTTAATGAATGATGTAGTTTAAAACTTTGCCATATTTTTGAGATATCGTTTATGACATCGCAATAAAAATCATTGCAAATGAGGTTGATATCTTATTGGATGACCTAACTAAAGAATCAGAGAACAGGTCAATAATATATCTTAATTTTTTCACTGCAGATTGAAATTTTATATTACCCAAATAATCATAATTGTAACTGCTTTATATTTTAACCCACATTGGTGTGATTTTTATAAATGCACACGTCGGCCTACTTGAGACGGCTTATCTCAGTGACAAACACGCGTGAAACCGCGAGAGTATTGCCCTTAATTTGTTAATAATTTAATTACGTAGTGTGTAATTTTTATATATTATTTATTATTTAAGTAAATTTCCGATACAATGCAAGAAATATTAAAGTGTACACTTGGATAATGCATATATAGCGACAGAGCCATGCATGTTCTAAAAAAAATCTTTAAGTCGTAAACGATACTCTCGTGCTTCATTCGTTCCTTTTTGTAACCATAAAATCTAGAAATAGAAGTGTCGTTTTACTGCATTTAAAAACTTATTTTATTTATCCGTCTACTTGTCTTATCTTTACGAACGTCCTTTTTTTAATACAGCCCAAGTGTACCGCTAGGTTTTAATTTGCGCTATCATTATAATCTTAGCAATCGTAAAAGAATAACGACGCTACTATTATTAATTTAAGTATGGTATTGTATATATATCACATACGCTGATTATTTTTAATTAAAGCTGCATTCAGTTCAATTAAATTGAACGTAAAAATTGAGTACATATTATCCAACTCGAGGAATATTAAGTTTTAAATGTAACAGCTATTATATAACCTAATACTAATATTATTTGGATACAGATATATTTCTAGTGAAATTTGGGATTTCAATGAAAACACGATTACAACAAATAATGCATGTCATTGTTAAGTATATTGTACAAGTGAAAAAAAAATGCACCGTAAATATAAGGTTTATTTATAAATCCTTAGTCGCCGTTTATAAATCGTTTTCGAAAACATTTGGTCAGCATTTTATTTAAAATTAAATAGTTATTGCGAAGGCAAAAAGGGCACTTCAATCGGTTTATTTTAAATTGGACTACATAATAAGGACTTTCTACCATTTATTAATGTCAATTTCAATTTTGAATTTCGAAACCGTGAGAAGTATTAAAGATATTCGCAATATCTTTATTGGACTGAAATAAAAATGAAGTGTTTCAGTTAATCTTAAGCAAGTCGAACTTTTTGCTTTCATTAATTGCTCCAATTGAGTACACGATATACTTTTTACATTAATTATTGGTCTGTGTACAAATTAGCACAGACTGCTTGAAAGCCTGCGGGTGCAAATTACATTCAATTGTAAATGCTCTCGCCTAGATTATAAAAGAAATCAATCTGTAAGGAGAGCAATGTGCAAAAAACCGCTAACCGAACTTTGTGGTATAACATCAACTCATTCATTATTGAAAAGACGTGCGGTTTCTATATTTAATGAAACGTCACTTTGGCACTGTAAGACCGCATTAGGAATATTCAGAGCACTATCGCGGGAAATTAATAGATCGAATGCAAAACAAAACGAGTAAGAAATACATGTATATCGTCGGTAAAAAATATAAGAGGAGAGAATGCGATCGACGACACGTACAGAACAGTGGCTGAGTGGCGGGTGAGCGACGGCCACTTCTGACGAATGTCAATGGCACGTCGACACCGTTACTCGATCTCGCGCTCCCCAAATTAATTCACCAATGAAAATCTGCACAGCGATTGATCCCAACATCGATTGTTATTAACAAGCTCTGCTCCCGCGGCGCCACACCTATCGGTTATATCACTAAAGCCTTTAAACACTCACATAAAAATAGATCGTGCCTACATACGAATTGTTTATTCGTATACTGCGCTATGCACAATGTTGCTTTATCTGAGCACTTTTACATTTAACTCTTCATCCTATAGATACTTTGAAGTTAAGCCCCTAATGACTGGATTTTATTGACAGGATCTTTTTAATCCATAATGGCCGAGAGCTCACGTAACTATACATTTATCTTCATTTATCCTTAAGTATCGGTAAAAGCTCCGTTCTTTTATTTAATACCCATTAACATATAAACAAATATGATTGAAAACTGTCAATCAAAACTTTTACTTACATCTTTCTTTTATACAGACACATTCTTATTTATGTCCCACGTTCTTAAAGCTATACTAAGATATTAATCGTTTTGCATATCATTTCACTATTGAATTGAACTGCGATGTAATAGAATCCTAACAAAGTGTAACTTTCATATAGCAAGATGTTTTTATTTTCGGATTGAATCAATTGACTCTTGAGTACATGAATAGACACAAATAACTGTAATAGAAAAATGTTTTGTTCTGTTTCTTTTAACACTTTTGTCTACGAAGATAGGTTTATAATGTGACTTTGAAATATAATCTTATTCCGATACGGAGAACAAATAAATATGATATTGATTTTCAAACATCTTCGGACGTTCTAGTTTGTATTCAAAAAGTTTTCAATAATCGATCGCCTATTCTGGTGCCATCTTACATATTAATTGCTTCAGCCTTAATTCCATCATCGATCATAAGCCATCCACCTCAAACTGAGGTCAATATCTTTTCATAAACTGGATCGCATATCAATACTTGGCCATTGAATTTTAATGAGACAGGTTTCTACAATTTCATATCCTTATCGTAATGCTCCGTTAAAGTTATTACTTTTTCATTTGCAATTTTTTCTAATATATCGCTAGTGTTCTTTTTGTCGGGAGATGGGTTAAACAATACCTGAACCGTTGATAGCTCTACGAGGTGATAATGTATGTAGCATGAATCGACATCTAATTATAGTTAAACGGTACTAATTTATAAATCAAGATGTAACGATAGGAGTATACTAGTTAGCTTGTGTTGTGCGTGAGACAACGCACCGGCGGCGTTTGTCACCAGTTGCAGTAGCAATATAGATGGAAACCGATTTTATAATAGTGATTAATTTTTACTACCTGAGATAAGGATGAGATCGGCATGCGGTCTATATTGCAATCCCAGTGTGGCGCGTTATTACGTACAAAAATAAAGACAATTTATCGGTAGACATGAATTATAAAAAAATACTTAAAATACTAAAGGAAATGGTATTAAAATTGTATGACATACTTTAGATTCGATACGCGTATTTGTACCTTAACTTCTACAAATTATCCCATGTGATCATAGATTCTTATAAAATGAAAAAAAAGGAAACAAAATTATTTCGCTAATTATGTTAACCCGCCTTAAACTTTAACATTCTTATATTGATTCCATAGACTTTATATGTTTTTTTTTAATTTCTCACAAATCATTTTGTCGTCGGATAGTGAAAAAAAATATATTGCTTATTAATTTTCTGCATTTTTCATGTGTCTATATGTAGTTCAACTAAGTACTGATCGCAACTGACTTTTCGTATGTAAGATGGATTTACCTGAACGGTTTTAATTTTTTCCTGATAGGTACGTTAATTATTTGTTTCATTGAGTTTGGAATTTCTTATTAAGTAAGTAAACTCAGTAAGACACTATTGATCAATCACCAAGACACCATGTATAGTAACATTAATTTAATGCCTACGATACCATATCTGCCAGTGTTAATCTATGAAATTGATATGGCAAAAATATTAGAAAACTCTTTATTTTCGAGGCTTTCGAGCTTAGCGTGCTCGTAACGTATCTATAGTTAATTAATATCATGGCATTTAGGTAAGGATCCAGACATAACATATAGACCACATTTTGTCCTGGAATTCCTACTGGATCCGAAGTTACGTAGATGAAACCGTGAGGCGTGGCCAGTTTTTTTATACATATTATTAAGATTGAATGATTAAAACTACTGCATAGACAGCTGGCTATTAACAACATCTCACTTCTAAATACAATCATAATAATTTACATTAATGCCTTCAATTAATATTGAGTAACATTTTTATTATTTCAATGATAATCCAGCATTTTATAATTAAGGCATATAAATAACCAATTAAAATGGTTTTCTTCATTTTTCTTCTCTTAATAGTTTATACATATTTCTCCGCAATACAAAGTATTCCCATATAAAACTGAAGAAGGAGACCAAAAGAAGAGCCGACTCCGACACTCTAATTAAAGATTAAGATCTTTATAAATATGTTAAATACGTCGTTTTAGACCTATATAGGCTGTGAGCGTATTCAAGATAATATTTATTATCTTCCCATGAAACTAATTGCCTTTGAAAACTTAATGGCTACAAATGGTAAATTAAATACTATTTGAAGAAGATTCCAGCTACTGTAAATTTACTTTATTATTTATTGCTCGGGCCTCAGCTATATATGGTTCGTGCAAGATCTAGATAATGCTTGAGGACACACTAGTCGTTAATTTTATCACAGTGCAGACTTTGTTACGGTAAATGTACGCGTGTTAGCAGATTGGGATATGTTAATTAACTGAACAGTCCAGGCCTTTTCAGGGTTATGTGAACTTTTCACTCAAAAAGCTTATGAATGTAGGTTAGTGATCCTTATAAGCAAAATTACATTGTACTTTTAAAATAAATTGCGGATTTTCATATAACAATTGATTCTGAATGTTTATATGTATAATTTTAATATTATAAAATATTTTTATCAAAATATTCAGAAGACAAACAATAGCTGAACTCCGATAGTTTTCTATCAAGACGAAGCTTAGGATTTATTTTAAACCGTAATAAAACATACAATTGAATTAAATTTTCGATCATTGTATTGAAATACGTTTTGTATGGTATTGTGACAGCATCAGAATTGATTAAACTAAGATTAGCTCTCATCTGACGCAAAAATTGTTCTCAGTAATCTTTGACAGTAATGCGACTCTCGAGGATTAGATGGGTTGTTTACTGATTTATGCGGGTAATTTAGTTTTTCAGTGCTCTGTCATTAAAAAATAATAGCATCTATAGCATTATTTGTTGGGACAATACAATGCACACGTCGTTTTCTTTACGGACAGTTCAATATCCCACTAAGCGTAAGTCTAAAACGCATATATAATAAGCCTGGCGTTAACATAACTACCAAAACTTGGTTTCGACTGGTTGATTATAACCGCTTGTGAATGCAAACGATTTGTATCTGTTGTACTATGACGTTCCATCGCTTATAGGAACCAGGCCTTATGGGAACATCGTACTCAAGTCATGTACAAAACTTTTGATTTCCAAATCTGTAGTTGCTCCATACTGGCAACTAAAGTGCAATATTTTACTGCCTCCTATTACAAACATGAATTGTAAGCAGGAAACTCATTGTTTAAGTGTAAAAGGGACTGTCACTACATATCGAGTGCATGTAAAATTATACACGAACGGCAATACCGACCGTTTTATGCGTTCGGGAAACTTTACCTCTACTGACATTCGTGACATATTTAGACGCTCGCCTCTCGCCACCAAAGGCTATACAGTATTAAATTTATTATGTGTTGCTCACTTCCCGTCTTTGAGACATATTTAATTGAAAGTTAGAAAATTTAAATGGTGTGTTTAGTTAGGAAAGTTAACATTCCTACATTGGCGCTACGAAGATTTAGTGGTAATTAAATTATATAATATCCTATAATAGGAGAGTTTTTACTATATCGTTTCTAATTTTCATTTCCTACGTCGATGAATGATTAATTAAAGTAGAAATATGTCAACTATTTCTAATTTATTTTCTTTATTACAGAGTTGGAGATGTTTAGGAACCGTTTACATTTTTTATCAATAAATTAAAACAGTTTAAAATTAAGATGATTCAAGAAGAGATCAGTTTGTTTTGGAACGAAATCCGTATCTTATTAAACAAATCTAGCCGATATAATAATTCGTGATGCGCCGTATAATTGGTTCACTGAATAATCGAATACCAAATACTATTCGCTTTAACAAATTTTCATTGTTTTGTCGGGTATACAAGTTCAAATAAGAACTCTTGGATCTTCTAATAATTTAAAAAAATAGAAATACTCCAACCAACCTTATAATTACTGCTATAGATTGTCCCTTTGGACTTGTGTGTCGTATATTCTCGTGTATATTTGCTATATATTATTTATTTATCTCTTTCCTATTTTATTTATATTTTATATATTCATTCATTTTATTTTTTATTCTTATGTACTTATTTTATATTGATCATCTGTCTTTCTAAGCGATACTCCTTAAGGGCCCACTGAAAATCAGCGCCGCGATGGTTACCACCGCGGCAAATGCTGAGTGGTCAACCCTTTTCCAGAAATGCACTGCCGTACACCTTTACCTTAAGTTTTAGTTAATATTAATTTTTAGAATATATTAGTTAATAGTTAAGTGTAATAATTGTAAGTTTCTGGAATAAATGCCTTTTCTTTCTTTCTTTCTTTCTTTCAACCGAATATATTCGGACGAATACAAATTGTGAAAAACCAAATGAATATTTGGCGCATCTCTAATAATAATACAAAATGTTTTCTCTTCAAAACGATTAAAATAGTGGAATCGATTATGTACAAGTAATATATTTCCATACAGTAAAGTGTGTTCACACTTTCTCATCATAAAACTCGTGAACATGTCGAGTCACGTATATTTTATTCGAAGTAAATCTTTTATATTCAACAGCAATCACTCACGCGCTAAAGACCTTTAAGCACTAAATTATTTAACAATAACAGTTTCTACATGCATTGTTTTCTTTTAAAGCGATTTTGCATGATGTAAACGGACTTGAGCGTTCCTTTTCATTTAGTTTTTTTTTTTATTTTTAATATCATAATACAATAATAAATGGCACAATCCGGTTTGCCCTTTTTATTGCAAAACTGGCAGTCCCTTTTTCCTCCCTTATTAAAATAAAAAAATGACTCTTGCAGTTATCGACCTTAGGATGGAGATATTAAAACTTTTCTATATTGCATCGGATTAAATGAAAACAAATACTATATTATTATAAAACCTAAAGCTTATGATTATCCAAAGCTATGTCCACAGGTGTTCAGTTAGATACCGCGACTTGTGGTTTTATTGTTAACGGCACATTTACTATCCGAGCGTCTATTTAATATTACTAGAAATAAATTATTCCGCTTTTACATTTAGCAATAATATTTGCATGTCTGGCGTGTTTGTTTCATTGTGCTATACGTGAGGTTGCAACTGATCGCCTAATTCGACAAGATTGAATTGTGGACCACGCTGTGTAACTGTGGAGCAATTAATGTTATATATTTGCATAATTTGTAAGTATAGCCTGATACAGTACAGTTTACCCAGTTATATTAGAACGTAACATTACAATTGTAGCTTCCACCTTTATTTAAATTAACGTTAAATATCTCAGTATACCGCCGTTATTATACTCTATTTAATGAGATAATTTTCTCTCGAATATAATTTTCGCCACTTATTTATTATTCCAGCCAATATCTCGTTAATCATAGCCAGAAAAAAGGTATTTAATAAACCTCGCCTAAAAGCAATAAACATTTCATTTTGAGCCGTGAGGCGTGTAAAGCTGTCACCGCCCCTTGATTGGTGTGACGTTTGATCGGGGTCCTGTCAAATGAGGGCTGTCCTGGCGCAGGCGCAATGACACGCGACCGGCCTTGCAATGGCGTCCTTGCCGCCAGACGCCAGACGTGCTGCCGTCTCCCTCGCACCCACAAACAACCCTCCACACCGCCCAGCGCTGATCAACCCAGTGATAAATCGCTCCCCTTGTTAGAACCATTCGAGGGCCCTTCGCACGCGGGACCTGTTTATCCGAGATCGTTTCATTTTTATTTACGCCTCAATGAAACCACCCTCACGTAAGGCACTCGCGTTTATTAATAAACATTCCATTTTAGTGCGATTTATTTTTAACCTAAGATACTGAAGTTTTTGTCGTTTTATCAAACTGGCCGATGAACCGGATCGTTTTAATAACATTGTTATAGGGTGTGTTCGATTTTATCGATGTTCTATATAATCTTCAAGTTTTAATTTGCTATTTGCTATGAATACGTAATAAGCTATGTCTCTCCTGAGAAGGCACCAGTGGTCTTGTAGTTGCCAAATGGGGAAGAGCCTTATACAGAATAGGTTGCGTGTTAGAAAAGCTCTAATTATACTTTATGCATTTGTTAGAGATTTATCGAAATTTCTCAGTGTAATGTACACTTTCAACAAAAATAATAAAAACATATTTTAAATCTAGACAAGTAATCCGGGCATGTCATACTACATACATCTCCTTAAGATGTTGGATATCGTGAGAGAAACATTATCTTGGTAATTACAGATAATGTCCAGAAATAAAATCTCATATTACTTTTGCTTTTATTAAATCTACGGAATGTGTTTAAAGATGACCTGAATTATAATATAAAATAAGAGTTTTCATATGACAAATACATAATTGCGTATTTAAATTAGTTTTTATAGTTGTTGCTTTTTCAAGGATTTGTACAAATAATCTCTTTCTGATAATAAAAGACCAGCTTAACGTAAATAATAATATAAGAATAATATGCACAGGTTATCTAGGAGTAATTTTTATGTGGCTTGATGTTTTCATGCGTTCCATGCATCAAGGATTAACAGAATTTTATTTCACCGTATGTGGAAGATACCATAAAATTATACGATCAGACAATATAGGCTTCTTTATTGTCAAGGGAGGGTACATCTGCATCCTGAGTTGATTATAATACATGTAAACTGGACTCTATCAATGCGATTTATATCTGAAGTATAACTTCAATTATAAATGAACATTCAAATGACAACGTCGCAGCTTAATAACAAAACAAGACAAAAAATTACATTGACTAGACTCCCTTAAGAGGTCGGTAAGATAACAACGTAACATGCATAACAACAGACGTGTATTAATCATAAATTATTCGATAAAAATTGTTTTAAATCAGCTCTTACAAAGCCCTACATGATACTTATTCAAGCATGTAATGAGTATTGTTTTTGTAGTCTTTTTAGGCTGATAATTATGAGCTAACGCATATATTGATATATTATGTAGGGTTTAAAAACAAGACAGATAAAAAACATAATTTAATAATGCGATACAAAACGGTACACACGTTTTTGTTGGTTTACAAGTCGCGATGAATAAATTGCACTTTGTCGTGTCAATTTGTCACCAGGTTTTTGTGTTAATATTTATTAGTACTCTGTATAAGACTCATAAGCGATCGTTCTTATATTCTCTATCTCTATCATAAACTGACAACCATCGCAAGTTATAAATATAGATCGATATTGTTATATCAGAATATATCAAGATTACAAAGATAATCAGCGTTGTCGCCACTTAACGCCCATCAACCTACCATTATATAATAAACTCGGTGCTAAAGTACGTAGAATCATAATCAATATAGCGTCCTGTTTCAATTTTACGACTTTTTCTTTTTCATCTGCGCGATCATTGAATTCTATAGTCGACAGGTTTAATATAAGAATAAAAGTTTTAAATATTTATGGACACTTTCGTACACAAGAGAATTGTGGTAGTTGACTCAACATTAATATTCAATAATCGACAGCGTCTCGTCGCGATATGGAACGAGACCTTATAAGGCGTGCGATAGAAGGATTAACATTATATTTTACGAGAGGTATGCTCATATTACCTCCCTGGGGCTTTGTAGGTTAGTTGGTGAACCTGCATCCATGCAGCCAAGCAAGTAAAAGGATCTATTTACGGCTTGTGAGCTGCCGCCCGCATACCTCAGTCCTGATTATTGGCGCCTCACTGAATAATGAAATGCCGATGTGGGCTAATCAATGTGAAACTTTTTATTTTTTTTTCTCTCTACAGATAAAATCTTTTTAAGGACTTTGCCGGTTAACGATTCGCCAATTCAATAAATTTGCCAGAGTTACTATTATTGCGCCTAAAATATATTGCGCTACATATTTCTTTTACCCTTTGAATGGCCTACCCAGATTCAGACATTTCATATATAAATTATACCTATTATTTTAAGCCGTAAGCCGTGATTAAGAATTAAATTATTACAGATAAAAATCCAATACGATAGTGCAGTAAAAAAATTAAAATGTACAAACAAATTGACATAATAATAAATGCATCACCCACAATTTGGGCATAAATAAATGCATACTATGGAGATTAAATATTTTTAAATAATATTTTGTATAGTTCAATGATTATTTGTATTGCTCCTTTATATCCTAATAAGATATATTGATTGATGATCGATGATTTTCATTATAAAGTCAATGACTTCAATTGAAATTAGCGGGTGCGGGTATCATCCGAATATCAATTGTAGACAACTATTACCGGTCGTGATCAGTATTCTATTCACATCAAATAAAGCTACTGTAAAGTGTTTGTCGTTAAGTGTTATATAATATGATCAATTTAGTAGAAACAATGGGACCATTATTTGTTTTTCTACCTTTGCTTTTTTCTAATTAATCTTGAGCTAACGACGTAATCACAATAACGCAACCTGACGTTTTAAAAATATTTTTAGTTGAAAAACTTTATTCCACAACATCATATGCATATTTGAAAATTATAAACATTTCTTCGGTTCTTTCTTTCATGTACGGTTGAAAACCTGAAAATCTACCGTCTTGTCTATATCCTGCACAATGCTTATGTTACCCACTACTAGATAATAATTTTAATAGCAATGTAAAGTAAAGCTATAAATTGTCCTATAACTATATGAATGATAACTAAGTATACTATTTAATTTTATTGCAAATTAATAATGTATATATTGAATATTTATAGCTCACAAATATTAATATGATGCTTACGGCGTCGTTTACGAGTATAGAACTTATAATATTTAGGTCGATCGTAATTTACAGCTGGACAAAACGATGCGCAATTTGACATTAAGTGTTTGTATGGAATACAATTATAAATGTTATATAGTTCCTTACACCGTTACGACATTAAATAATTTAATTTTTGGATTGCGCCCCACTTAAACATTGGCAAGTCACTGGTTATCATTAGTTTTTGCCTCCAATTTAATATAAATAAATGATGAGAATAATTTCCTAAGCGATTTTTATTATTGTTAATCTCGTGCGGTATATTAGTTCATATGCTACATGCCACGTCTTTTAAATGAAAGAAAAAATGTGATACCAGTCTAATATAATTTTCCAAAGAACGTAAAGATGTTGTAATAAGGCTACGTCAAAGCTATATTTACTTGTACTTGGTATTTTTAAATACCTACCTAATAGCTCGTTATCACGAAATGCACGTCCAATAGACAGAAATAATCATTCTCCCAATAAATTAAGTCTACTATATTTATCGCTTCAAAATGTCTTAAGCGAAAACATCGGGTCGGCTCATTTATTACTTGTCGAACATCTTAAGCTGCTCTTATTTTTCCAACGATACCACGTACAAGTTAATGTGTTACACTAAAAGATCACTTATTATTTTAGATCATTACAGTAAAGGCTCGATGTCGAGTAGCTCACATGAAAATTATATACACTTAACCACTATCGAATTGGATAATTACCGAGTTTGTAATGATACTAGGTCGACATCCAATAATTTAACAGTCAACTTTTTTGCGTTAATTTTCATGTGTCCACAAATAATGCACAATCTTAATGGCAGTAAATTATATGTAATTGAAGTAACTGTTTAAAATTACAAGAAATTGAATACACTCTTGGTTTTTTCTCGATTTAACAATCAATATCCACTCGTTTGATGGACACCTGTTAAACGCGCAGGTTAGATAAATGACAATAACAAAACATACAAGCTTTTTAAGCGAGTTCCAAAAAAAGGGGAGGTTATCAAGTGAACCGAATTTTTTATATATGTTTCATATTTATTATTTTTGCATTCGAAAGACTAGTGTCTGTAGCCCCATGTAAAGTTTATAAAAGTCTGATCATCCATGTGAAGGATATTCCAGGGAACTCATGGAAAATCAATAAAATATGCTCTGTGGTTAAGTTTGAATGATGTATATAGTCACTAATACTACTACTAACTCTGAAACTGACCTGTGATTAGCTCTAATGTAAAGGGTTAGGGACTTCCTTATACTTAAAAGTAGCAAAAACTTTATTTTTTTTTTTAATAAAAAAATATATATTTAAAGTCGTTGTTAAATCTTGTTAAATTGAATATAGATAAAAGTTAATTTCTACTTTTTAGTGTCCGGAAGACTAAGTTATCATTTTGCAAAGGTTTAAAAAAGCACTTCAGAACATACATACCGTTATGGTTTAAAATTTGCTAATGGCATTCTTCCTTTGTCGAAAATTGTTACTTATAAGTGGTAGAATTTCAGGCTACCATTCTTAAATATAGTTATTATTTACGAACCGTTATAGTAATAACTTCATTTATTTAAAAGGAAATCTTCAATGGATGCAGGTTTTTGCAATTGGTATATTATAGGTTTCGTTAGAACAAAGTGGTTATGTATAAACGTTTGTTATCATGTACTAACACTTTATTTTGGTTAAGGTGAAGAAGAATTCCTATCTACACAGTCGTCGCATAGGCTTCTGTATTTCCGGGTTTAACAATAGAGCCACTCTGAGCATTGTTAGAGAGTGAAGAATTTTAACTACGAGTCGGAATTTGCTGTGATTGTAATCACAACTTGTAGTTGTTGCAACCCAATGTTGTTCCTCGAAAACTGTTCAGTTTTTTTAATTCGTTAAAATAATATCTTATTTTCTTTTACATTTGTCAGTTATGAAAAACAAGCGCATGAATCATGAGAGCGCTTTCGTTACAAAGAGTGAAAAAACAATTATGTTCTCTTCTGAGATTAAAATAAAATGTACGCATTACACTCATTGCTCAAGGGAGGCTCTAGTCAATCATTATACGCCACAAACCCATATGCAACGCTAGAAGGACCACGACCTGTCATTAAGCATCCTAGCCAGTGATCGACCCCATATAAATCATTGTAATGATAGATTATTCTAGATACATTAGTGAAACATGATGGAAACGCGCACGCAGCACCGATTACATACAGACCATCGATGTAATTGCTTTTCTTATTGATACCTCACGAAACACAATTTTTGTACCGCATATCGTATAATATTCACGCTTTTATTTATATTATACAGTAATGCTTACGAAAGTAGCATAAATACAAATTACAAGCACCATCATTAAGCTATAACGTATATTTGCTTAAAGCGAATACGAGTAAATCACCTCAATTAATCAGAAGGTGTTGCTAACGAAGAATCGAGCACACTTTCGTGAGATAGATATCGTTGTAAAATATATGTCAGTGTTTTACGCCGTTATTCGATGTCTAGAAATAAAGCAGTTGTGTGAAGTACGGACGGTGATAACCTATCGCCCCACAACCCGAGAGTTCGGTGGAGACGCGGCATTATCGTGTCTAATCAGGTTCGCACGCGGAGCGGTGGCTAAATCATTCGATTATTGATTTCCGATGTCGCGGTCGTGATCGGGCGCGGGGATTCGATGTTCGGCATGACAGCACAGCCATTGTCGGCGCCGACGCCGGCTCGCGCTGCGACGCGGGCTCATTCTCCATGATTAAACGCTTGTAATTCCAACAATATCATCCAGCCCGTCGGATTCAATCTGCACTGCACTACGCCGCTCTCGTCTCGTGTCAACCGTTTCGCGCTAATCGATCCGCGCACGAACTTTTTTGTTCTAATACATTTTTCGGATTGTTCTTGATGGCATAGTTTTGTCAAATGATACGGAAGATAACCTATAATTATGCTGCTTAAGATCGACACTGCGATTATTTTTGATAAATAACAGATATTAAAACTAACGCTTGCAATTGAACGGAAGTATTTATTACAGCAAAATAAAATAAAACTATGCGGCAATCATTTCACGTATACTTATGAAGTGATCTACATTGTAATACGATGTATTTAAGTAATAAATAGTTTCTGCTCGCGAAAGCCGCTCCTATTACACACATACAATAATAGGGAGGCAATTTCTTGTAACGAGCGAGTCCTCTGTGGTTATTAAGCGCTATTGTTGTGATGCGCCGTAAAAAGCTTGACTTCAACTAGACCCTCTAATGTTGCCAATAAAGCAGTAAAAGGTGCATTTACCGAGCGATTAACTATTTAATATGTGGTGTCTCGAGGGGTTAGTTTGTTGGAGTTTGAGCTCTATAGCGGCGGCAGTTAGAGGAAGGCGATATGTTAGGCGATGACGGCGGGTTTACTAGTGTGGTAGTGGGAGTTGGGCGCGCATTTGCATCAGGAATTGGGTGCGCACGCTCCGGTAGGGTCTCAGTGTGCATTTCTCACGCTACTCGCACAGATTCGCCCGCCAACTGCAGCCAGGCACGCTCTTGCCGTTCTTCTCTAATGACTCGATCTCGATCACGTCGTTTCTTAACCCGGTATAAAAAATTCGGTAGCATATTTTTATAGGTAACCAAATTTGTACTACACAAAACTATTGTTATACATTTCAAAGAAAACAATGTAAACTGATTAAAATCACTGAAGTAAAATTTAGTGATGAGTATCCAAAACTAAAAATATTTTCATAATAATGATAATTAAAAACGATGCGGTTCAACGATTATAGTGTAGTGAATACCGCATAAATCAAACGTGTGCACATACATATTAACCGATACCGAAATAAATGTGATGCAAGTGCATAATTATGATACATACAAATTGTAAGCTCGCGACCGTAAACAATCTTATGATGATCATTTTTCAATATTAAAAAGCCCATTCGATGGTTGATCGAAGCTAAGGTATTAATTTTATTTTTGTAACGGGAGTTCGATGCAATGGTATGTATAGTTTAAAGAGTACAGGTGTTCCCATACGACAGCGCCTATATTTAATGAACTACATTATACAAATAGCCTTGATAATAAACAGATTTCTTCAATACACCATTAACAGGCTAAATAATTAAGATATTACACAGAAGTTAAGTGAACATACTAGGTTAATGTATTCAAAATTTATGTTCCTTAATGAATTCCCGAACTATTTAGTAACAACAAGACAAATGACTATTTTAAATACCGAACAACCTCTCTCACACGTAACAACCGTTATAGAGTATCTAAAAATTTAATGTATTTCTAATCAAAATACACATTTGTTCTAGTTTGACTGGAATCTATACATATAATAAAACAGTAACCGAACCATTTCTGTACATTGAATATTTTTCAAAAAGAGTAATTGGTATGCAACATGTATGTTCTATAGATACCAAAACCATGGTTAAAAATTTTTTTTTCTGTTTGTCTGTTTGTCTGTTTATCTGTTTGTATGTTCGTCAATCACGCAATAACCACTGGACAGATTTTGATTGAATTTTACATGTTGATAGACCATGGTTAGGTGCAACTTATAGGCTACATTTTATTTGAAAAAAATATTTTAGGGGTGGCTTTCCATACATGTAAACGGAAGGTAAAAAAATAAATTCGCGAGTACATTATTGTATGAGGTGTCATTAGATAGGTCTTTAAAAATGAAATAGAGGTTTCTAAATGCGTTTTTTGCTAACATACATATTTTTTGAGATATACTCTTCTAAAGTCGTGAAAATGTCATACCACGTGACAATGAGAGATTTTGGTTCAGTTGCGGACATACCTTTTATACTCTAAACGTATGGATTAAGACGTGAAAACACTCAATAAATTCTCAAAAACTTTAAAAAAATGACTAACTCTCCGCCCGCGGCTTGCCTCGCGTGGGCTACAATTTTATGTTTTTTGAAGAGGCGCGCGCACTGTGAGATTTTGGTCAAACCTATTTCCTTAGAAAATAATAAAAAAAGTAGGTAATAAATAGACATGCACATACATTTATCAGGGGTCCTGTGGCTGTAATTTTTTAACTTTTGTTGTGCGCCTCTAAAAGTACAGAAATTCGTAGCCCACGCGTGCGAAGCCGCGGCCGGAAAGCTAGTCATCAATAAATTCGCCCACACTCTTAAAATAAAGACTATTATCTCTCAAAACTATCTCACCTAGTTGCATAGTCAAGTTTGTCTAAGAATAACGACGCTTTTTTTAATAAATATGCATTTTTTGAGTAGAACATTCTTACAAACTTCGTAGACATATGTAGGTTTATTTTTTAAGCTCAATATTTTCATAGAAATAATAATTATTCAGAGACTAATTGTTAACGCACGTATTGCAACAAAGAATTCTTAGATTAATAAAGAGTCATTTACTGCTTGTACCCAGAAAAGAACGGATTGTGATGAGCAGTTTACGTATCATTGATCAAACTATGCTCTATTGTTTATAATCGATAGTATTTTCTCCTACATATATTGTTTATCCACATTACCGTTATTCTTTTGTCAAAGCGTGGTAACTTCCTCGGCGCGAGCTTTATCCAATTCCGGATATTATTACACATATACAATACATATTGCAAAAACTAATTGATGAAATAGTTTAAAAAAAACTAAGAAATTTGTTGTATGTATGACTAACGATTGTCGTATAATTTTACACAATGCAACAGAATTATTATTCAAGAGCATGAGCAATTCATAGTAAATGATCATACAAATTTCAATACTTTATGAGCGAGCTATGAATGCCTCACATAACATCTACATTTGCAAGAGAATATTCTTTTCGCCTGCAGCGGGGGCGGAACTTCATTGTAAGGAATCGTCGTGTACTTAATTCTAACAATTTGTCTACGTTATGTACTTTAACATACGCAGGAATAAACAATAATAAACTGCTCAATTTTATTGCTTAATCGAAACATTGTAGAATAAAGTGATGTTGTTTATTTTATATTAATGACCGTGTAAACGATATTTCTATTCAAGGGTCTATTGCTTATCTTGACTATGCATTTATAAAGACAGTAGAATGTTAATAGTTAATTTCGATGAACCTTTTATGTTTTATGGATTTTTTATTGGATATTTGTTAATCAACAAGCTCCAATTTTAAACGAATCTCGGGCACTTATACTAAATTCCTGAGATAAGCTTAAAAGCGGTTCGTTATAGAAGGTGTTATAAAATATTTTTATAAGCTTATTTTAAATTTTTTCATTATTATTTCCTCCTTCAAAATTGACATTCAAAATATGGAAAAAACAAAAATTTTTTGTTTAATTGCTTTCAATTGTATCCACTTTTCATTGACTTCTGCCACATACATTTTTAAGTGCACATTATTGTGAAAAAACCAACGATCGAATGAATATTTCATGAGGATTTATTTAATGACGGCTCTCACAATGCACTTGTTGCATCAATTAGAAGTTATTTCTCCAATGGACCGAAGGCATGACTGTCCCATGACCTTTAAGGTATTTGATGCTAGATCTAAGTTTTTGCCATTTAGGTCATCAATTTCTTGTCTTACAAACCTGGGAACTTTCACCACTATTAACGTTGTAGCTTTTATGATAAGGTTTAATTTGACTTTAAATGATTTAAAAGCTATATCATTTTATTTATCGACAGAGGGTAGGTCAAACTTGTGTTCCCCCAGAAGACGATCGAGTTTATTTTCATCTGAATTCATTGTTTTACATTTTATACATGCGGTCTCATTACATTAACAGATTGTGATTGCCCCATTACATGACATTGCTGTTAAAAAGGTTAACAACGGTAACATTTTAATATGTATCAGTTTTCTTGATACTTGTTTATAGATGGAAGTGAGTCGATCTTAATTTTAAAATGTATTACTTTTGGTTATGGTTAAAATATTATATGATGAAGTTCAAAATGTGATTTGTGATAATCTTGACACAGTAAGAAAAGGCTTGATGACGTATTTCTTGTGTGAAATATTTTCGAATACAACTCTTGAACTCCCAGTAAAATGTAAACAGTTTTTCAATTCGATGTTTCCACCCATTCATGTGTTTCAAACACATGCTGTCGGGTTACATCCAAAGACGTTTCCTGAAGACTTTATTACTCCCTGAGCCTTTAGCAACAGCCCCATTTTGCGCAAGCGGAACGGCAGCGTGACTTATCGTGTTCCCATAGCTAGGTGCGGTGGCATGAAGTAAGGTGTTGCTATACATTGTACTTACCTCTCCAACTCAACTGTGAAGCTAGATGTGTTTTTAAAGTGTTTGACCCCTAACACTTTATTGTTTTACGTCTTCAAAAAAATTAAATATCTATTGTAATTATTATCTTATATTATATCCTTCTTATGTTATAAATGTGAGAGTTTGAATGCTTGTGTGTCAATGACGCGGAAACTACTTGGTATTTGATAAAATTTCGTACACAGGCAGGTTATTAGTTAGATTAGGTGATAGGATACTTTTTATTATTCTATAGACCACCAAAACGCGATCGAACCTGGGGGCAGAATCTAGTATAGAATACATGATGATAGATCAACTTTTGTCAAAAATCATCATCAACCCACACCGGTTCCCGGACTTGGGCCGGTCAATTTCTAGGTAAACTTCATTTTTGACATTTTACGGCAGCGGTGCGGTGTCTTTATTCTTATTTAACCATCATTGAACGTTGCAGTCACGTACGGAATATAAAAGTTTTCTTTTCTATGTTCTCCGCCTACATATAAAATAACAGATCTATGGTTTACTTATAAAATTGATATATTTTAGGTTCATTTTAATATATACATTGTGGACGTAATAATTGGTAAGCCGCTTCTAGGATATTAGACCTATTCCTAAGCCATGCAAAGTACGCTTAAATATAGCTGATTATGTTGTAAATAAGATTTAATCAAACTAAAGTAACAGTAAAACTTTTATTGCAACATATCCTATGAAACATACCCTTTAAACTGTTATGAAAATGAGATCTATAAAATTTAAAAGCTATATAACAAGCATTCCGAAGAGGTGCTAAACATCATAAGCTCATTATATCTTCTGAAAAAAAAATACACACTAATTTGTCTATTTAAATTGAAAATGAAAATTAAATATATTTTAACTCACTAGTTACAGAGACTCCCATGTCTCGTGTTACTATATATAAATTAAAATCGTTCATTTCATACCTTAGTCGACTATATTTATCTGAAAAATCATCTAATTGATCCCCCTATCTGCTTTACCTTCCGACCGATTTGGCTCATATTGTTGTACTCAAGATTTTTCTTTATCTATATTATATGAATACTTATATACAAACATACAATCGACTCGCCATCTCAACTCTGAGACCTTGCTTCGCTCGATCATTTAATTGATGACATATAAAATATAAATTAGCATCAAATATTAGAAATAAGAATATACTATTCTATACAAACTAACAGTTATTATTAATAATGCGGCGTCTAATTTATTATACATAAATTATTATTAAGAGTCGGAACAGTTGTTATGACGTCACAAATATCAAAGCACATGGCTAGCGGTTCAGAAAGGCTTCGCTGGGCGATCGCATCTCGCTCGTGCGCCACTGATCACGGCGCCCGCCGGCGCTCGCGTCGCCGTGACTTATGGCCCCCTCGCGAACTTCGATCGTACGATTGAATAATAATATCCGATTCCTCTACACCGAATTTATGTTAGGAAGTGAACAGTATGTCCCGTATCGGCGGCAAACATCGTGCGCCCCTCAATTCCTAACTGCTCGCTAGTCCTGCGGCGGCGATGCGCGCGATAGCGATAAATAAATTTCGCGTTCTGTTCCCTCTGGACGACGTCGGCACTGCTTGCGGAGGTGTCCGCCTCGCCCGCAACTCATCGCGTCTAACTGTCTGTCTACGTCACGTTTTCCAACCATTGCTACGATTCAATTCAATATTCCGTTCGAATTGACTTGAATTATTCCTACACTATATTTTAACGTAGCAATCATTTCATCGTAAAATTCACATTAACACATTTGTATTAAAACTGTGCAGATTACACACGCAACAACGGTCATTAGTGTAACTAACCTCCTCTGCTCTCATTTTGGCTACGAAATTAGTTTCTTAAGTGCCCAGATCATTTTCTCTCCTTTACTTACTAAATTACCTTGAGTTCAATGCTCTGAAAGATTTGTATTAAATTATGGGTTCACACATCTAGTATTTTCACTTTGGCCCGTAATCGTGACCGCAGTGCCTAATTATCTTTGTTCGATTTATAATGGAATTTGACTGCCTCACTACTTATCTTCGATAGATTCGTATTGAAGCGAAAATAAGAGAGGTATATAAAATAGCCCTATGTTTTTCTTTTATTAAACCGACCAAGTTTAATAGCCTAAAAACATAAAAATCTTCAAGTAGCGGTAAAAGCATTAGTATAGTAACATTGTAGTAACATCGACACGCATTTGTACTTTGTGTAAACCTATTAAACAATAATCGTAATCTACACCAAAGCTGTTATTATGTATCCATTAAGACCCATATAGTCTTTAATTTTCCTTACGGGTAAAAATACAAGCGGAGCAGATTGCGTATTAGGAACAAACCTGAGTGATTTCACCAAAAAACTAGATTTCCCATGTGTAATTCGTCTTAGATTGCAGAGCTAGGCTACAATTACATTAGTCATGTTTGACGGCATTGTCCGGAATGAACGGATCCAAAGTCAAATACCTCTAGTCTGGTGAGCTTTCATCCTCTTGCGGTACCCGACTTCGCTTTTTTACACGCAACATACGTTATACTTTAAAATATCAAATTATTTCCACAATACATCATCATTATTCTGTAACGGTTGTATCAATTAATGTGATTAAATCGAGTAGGTTTCTCGGTCGATCACGTACGATCGGGCTCCCGCGTATTGTGCTCTCACTTGAGACTTTTTGAATTTACATATACTTACTATCATTACAGTTTTTTAGTGGTAAATGACATTTTTTCATACGAAAGCTTCCATTTTTATTGAGCTTTATCAACCCGTTTCGTCCGTGTAAATGAGATAACTTTGCATATTTGTATTAAATGCAAATGCATTTTATAAATATAAATTCAACTTTGTAACTCGATACAAGAAAGTCAACGTATTCAAAGGTGGTCGATTAAAATGGTAACATAGTAGCCTACATAAGGCTGTTTATACGGCTGTCTCGACGTCATAGTATGTTTACAACAAGTTCACTTAACACTGAAGATCACTAAGAATTGCAAAACATCAACACAATAACTCGTTGCACTGGCGGCAGTCAATTCGCCATTTCCTATAATAAATCTCGAGAACCTTATGTTTCAAATAAATTTGCAAATAAATTAGGTACGCTCCTTTTAAACGCGGACGTTTGTGTTGTAGTTAATTAAAGTAACCGTGAGGGGAATGAGGTAGAGAAAAGTGCCCGAAGCTACAACGAATGATAATTACTGACATTCGGTCCATTTAGATCACACCTCGCTGCTTCGGTTTTTATGTAATGGTAATGATTTGCAGCTACAACATTTATAATGATCTTCTATTTGTCTTATTTATTATCTAATGGTATAAAAATACTATTTTTATGCTCCATCATTTAACTTCTCCGACCTATCCTACGAAACATTATTTGGATATCACGTTTACTTATGTGGTAACGGGATTTTCGGTTATCAAGATTTATTTAGCATTTTATATTCATTGCACTTGATTTGTATCAAATAGGTAGCGATCAATTCTATTCAAAACTTGCAACTTCCTCATGTGGTTCCCACTCATGCTTTATTAATATGGTCCGTCTACCTACCATACACGGATTTATTTATAAGTGATCTCAAAACGTCTTCTAGTTTAAATAGACACAATAACATATACTTATATGAAATTCATTGATCAGTTGTAGAAGATGTTCAACATTCAGTAGATGTTTACGTGATTTGTAATGACTGGTGGTCGTTTGTATCACATGGGCATTAGCATTATCAAAAGGGCCGCGAATGTCGTGGTCATATCGGTGAAAACGCGTGAGTGTCGCGAAAGCGCGCGGAGGTAAAGGCTCCGGCCAACTGCGATAACTCAACTGCAAATAGCTGAAATACAATCGCAGGGATACCGAGCGCGGGCCGAGGCGCCCGCCCTTCTACGTACATGCGGGACGTTTGTGTTGTCCCTCTTGTCGCAACACACCTTTACTATAAACGTATAACGGTTCCAATAAAATTTTAAGTGTCATTTATACATCTTTGTGTGAATCCAATATTTTATAATACATCGTGTGGATGTGTACAATATAAATATACTAAATTACTTCACTAGGCGCCATAAATTCAAGCTCATTCTAGCAGCCATGAATAAAATTAATACGAGCAAAATCGACCATAAATTACATATAAAGTAGCAGCCACCGGTATTATTACACCTGAAGCTTTCGAAATTGTTGCGGATAAAAATAAAAAGGCCACCGGGTAAGCATTATTGCATGTGCAGTAGAATTTATTGTATGCGAAACCGATGCATTGAGAATATGTACGAACATAAATATTTAATCTTATTTGAATTACGCTCTCGGAGGTACTCTTCGATTATTTTTCAATGTCCTGTCGCTCCTTTGTACCTTCAAATGTGCGACGAGTCCACACTTGACGGCCGTTTAGTTATTAGGATTTATGTACATAGTTATGAGCTAAATCTAGCAAAGACATTGCAGAATTGCACTATTCGAACACGAATAGCATTAAATTTTGACACACGAGCCTATCGAGTTCAACGCCCGTGTTTAAAATATCGTCTTGTCAACATAACTGAATGCAGTACTTGAAAAAGTAATTGATCTCTCTGAAAAACGCCTTATAATTGCCGAGGTAATAAAAATGTACTGTTTTGATTATGACTTTATGATTTACATCGAATTGTGATTGATGTTCCTTGCGAACGTGGTAAATATGTTTTAACAGGAAAAAAGGATGGAGAACCGCAGTTTTATTTTGTATCCCAGATTTTATCACACCATTTTCCTTGTATAAGGAGGCGAAGGGTGCAATATGAGATTTAAAATTCCTACAACATCATCATCAGTGATAATTTTAAAGGACCATCAGTATTAAAAAATTGACATATATTAAAAAGAAATAAAATTAAAATAACTCTGGTATGGGCACTTCGTTCTCCTATGACATCTTACTCCAAGGCAGTCTTAATCGAATTTTCGCTATAAGAAAATGTTATTCATGTATGCATGCATTAAAACATTAACAATTGAATCAGCGAAATATAATTTCCTATACGCGGATTGAGTCACTTTCGAAAAAGATGCATACCATACTATAAATTGTTACAAAATCATACGCTTGCTGAATTATTTAATTTAAGCTCTTTAGCATTGACCAGTAACAATGCGGAAAAAAGTCACTCGAAATACTCCTTATTCAGACTATGATGCCCATAGTCCATATTACACTGTATATGTTAAATGCAAACATTATGCGTATACAAAGTTACATTAGTGGAGTCGCGACTCGCACCGGCACACAAGCCGTTACCGTCCGCGGCCATTAAGCGACCACTCTTAATTATCAACAGTTACTGCAGACCGCATTGATACCCCGAGCACCTCACCGTAACCGATCAGCCCATCCGATAGTGACGGACAATCGGCCGGTACTCTGTCACTAGTTTTATTGACTCTTAGACGTAGATTTGACGTGAACGATGCTTCGTACTGATAATGTTTGATCCAATTAAAGTGTTTGGAATGTTTTGTAATAGTATGATAATGAACAATATTGAGGAACGGAACGATTAACGTTATATTTGATTGCTTGCTAACTGCAATATTTAAGAATGGATGAACTACTTGGCTGTTTTATAAGTATCGGCAGTATTTAAGTGAACTTTGTATATCGGATTTCAATTACATTTTTGTATCAACTATTTTAAAGAAACCATTGTCTTTTACAAAATACTAAACACATGAAATTGTATAAAAAGTATAATTAATCCGTTTTTTTCACATGTTTATACAATACAACAAAAATCAGATTGTGTCTAAATGACTTATATCTTCAGATCTATTCACATTTAACATTCCTTCATTAAAAATTAATAGTCTTCAACACTGCCTTTAGTAATAAGCTAACATTAATTAATGCTTTCGAGTTACAGCGTCTCTTTGAGTAATTTATAGCTACATCGATATGATTAATCAGACGGCAATAACTTTGCCGTCGTATTTCGTAAAACTGCGAGGAATTCCAGATTTGATCACGGTACTTCGGCTACTTGTATATTCGCATATATAAATCAATTTAATGTCTACACGTTATGGGGTTTTTGATGGAATTTAAATATTAATGATTTCGTGCTTTATTGAATTAATTAATGTTTTATCACACCTAAATTTGAATTAATGTAATGGAAAATGATGCGAAAGCTTAAAAGCTATAGTCATTTATATTCACTTTAATTTCCGAACATCCTTTTTTACATGATTATTTTTTAATAGTAGTAAGTCAAATTCTCATTTTAACATTTCGAATATCCCAAATAAACATTTGATTAAAAATGAGCAAATTTTTAAAAATTTCTAATATCTATTTTTTGTAAGTTGGGGACTTAAAATAACATTGACAGAACATTATATAGCACACAGTAATAACAGTTAATACAAAAAGATATCGAGAAATGTTAATACAACATGAAATGCAACCGCGCGTCTCACACATCATATGTGTCGGTAATTATTTGCAATGGCCCTCGTACACCGGGCTAAGTGCCAGTAGAGGGTGTCCGCGATCTCACACACGATACCGCGGCGCCGGATGCTTCGATAGCGTCTCAACTCGCCTCTCGCCTCCGCCTGTCCTCTAATTGCGAACGTCCCATGAAATATTCCGCGGATGTGCTCGCAACGCGACCTGCGTGCTTACGCATTGTCTAAGCCAACCCTTCCGCCTCACGCCCCCACGATCGCTATCTTCGCAGACATAACCTTAATTATCCGGAAAAACACACTAACCGCAAATTCGAACTGCGAAAATAGCTGTTTATAACTTGACCTCAATCAGATTTATGTTGACAACATAAGTGACTTTAAATGGATAAAAGTTATTTTATTCATTTATGAGAAGATTTTTAATGATTTTAATTTGGACCTACTAACCAATTCATTTAAATCGTGAAACCGTTAAGGATAAAATGTGTTTATCTTCTTTTATTGACTTAAACATAGGGAAACCTCCAAATCTAAAATCGCAAAACTAAAGAACTTAGAGTTTTCCAAAATAAAATATATATTTTCATGGAAATTTAGATTGAAAATCCGATGTTTTTTTTTCTTTAAATATATTCATAATAATAATTTTGTCAGTGTGCTATCTTCAGTTAAACTGAAGTTATAATTCAATTATTTCAAATACTTATTCTTCTTAGTTTTCCTTATTATGTTAAAAAATTATCAATTATATCTTCCGTCTCGCACGAAGCATTTCTTCTAAGCTCTTTGAATCAGACAAATTGCAACAATAGAGCAACAAATATCAAAGCTTATCTCGCATATTCGTGCGGGGATAATTAGGTGCGTGCGTGCAGCATTCATGTAGACCACCCATGCAGAACGGACAAGTTCACTGAACAGATGTCGTTGTCCGCATCCGTACGGACTTCCGATGTTTACTGTACGCATTACTATGTCATGTTCCGACCGTGTCCACCGGCCGCCGGCTAGCGAGACGTTGATTAATCACTAATAATGCAGCGAAGGTCAGTCACAGGCTATGATTAAACGACGTATCCTTACGAATGGAAAAAAAACACTCATTAAATACAGTTACATCGGTTGAGGCGCAGGCGTGGTCGTCCATTTTACGCGACAAAAACCTATGATGAATTACCGACATGATCTTAGTTTTGACGTGGGTATTTTCTTATCGGTCAAGTGCTATTCGAATCAGTGATTTTACATGCATATGATGGTTAGACGTTCCAAGTTTCGAAATACAGGTATGATTTAAATAATAAGATATCGTTTATTCTCGACTTTAGTATAATCATTAGTATTCAAAAAATATCTATCAAGCTAATGTGTGAATTAATAAATATATAGTGTTATCTCTATTGTAAACAGTTATATTAATTTTAACAGTTAAATTTTTACGTATTTAACTAAAACCTTCTAAAATTCCCATAAAAGCTTTTAGCTTTTAGCTAGTCTCCATGTCGTTGACCCGATAAGAGTTTAATTTAAATTCAAACGATTAATTAATTATTTATAATTATAATATGTAGTATAAACAGCATACAGTTTTTAAAGCAATAGGTGCTGCACATAGCAAGTACTTAACGGTTCTTTTTTACGGTAGAGTAACTTGACAAGAAAAGTATTGTCCGTCATATATCAAACATAACTGGCCGTAATAGTGAGACTAAAAGTAATTGTGTACCGAGTCGCCCACATGTTTGCGCCTTTCTTAACTAATGATTGCAGTTACAACGAATCTTAAATATTTATTAGGAACAACCATTAACATTCTAATGTTTAATCTTAATTAATTTATTTATTCCTCTCTAAACATGGGTGCGTGTTATTATCCTATCTATATTGACTGCTAAGTAACACAGAAAAAGTGTTGTAACGATTGAACTATTCTCGTAGTAATATTTATTTTATCTTATCCGAGTATAAGGAAGCAAGCTCTGGCTGGTTTCGTTTTAGATAGGGATTTATTTGTGCTTTTGTTCAGACGACGCGGTCGGTTCCACTGAGTGTTCGCGTCTTCAAACAATTATATTGCTGTTTAACGTTGCTCTTCCCACGATTGTATCGTCAAAGGGTACAGTTTGCACAGATTTATGTTTATCTATACCGTGTTAGGGTGGTGTCACTGCGGCTTTATAGCTTTTCTTGTATTCTTCATGAGCGTAAAATTTGTACTTAAACTAAGTATAGTGAAAACATATTCACATCGTTTTTGTAGAAAATGAAGGAAACAAGAAAACTATCCATTCTTATGTGAAAATTATGACGCATAACGCAGACGTTATATGCAATAGTATATAAATACAGCAAAATTGATTAAGATAAGACACTTATGCTACTGTTATACTATTATTTAACGTTAGATTAGGTACAGTTTTATGCTTTTTATTTTTTATGCATAATATACTATTTGCCATTTAGATAGTCAATTAGGACGTAGGTGTATATTAACAATAATGATGACACTGCTGTTAATCCAAGTGATTTATCTGTCACACTCCAAAAAGACAAATAATTTTGTATGAATCAGCATTGCTCTCGTCCCGAAGTTGAACGTACCCAGGCAAACATTTACGCTGTGCACACGTTGAGTGGTCGTAGGTACGGGTGCGAAATTTGGCATATGATCGCGCCGCAGATGCCGTATCGTGGTTCCCGGTTCTGCACCGTTAATTTGATGTACGGAGGCAGATGCCCCCACGCTGATACAGAGGTGCGCAATGCCTTCCGCGCTCCTCGACATCTAAACGCTCAACAACTAAAAACCGCCGCCTGCCCTCTACCGACGCACAACAAAAACATTCACCATTCGTGCATCAACACATTTATCACTTGTAACTAAATAATCATAATTGCACGCGTAATGGACGATGATTGCTGTAATCCGAGTTTGAATATTCACTGAACTCGTGGCGTTTATGTACAGTTTTTTCGTGAGTCTAATTTATCATCATTGCTTGACTAAACCTTTTATTATACATTCTTCTAATATTAGATTATATTTATTGCTGAATATATGAACTGTATTTTCTGCTGACACATATCCCAATGAGACATTTTTGTTATAATAGGTAGGTATAAAAATAAATATATATTTTTAATACGTTAATATTTACCGTAATTTTACTGAAATGAATGTAATGCTGAGAAAATGCATTTTTTACATAAAAATTCGTTCACAGTACCCAGACTTCATTTGCATGTTGTTCCAGTTAAGCTTCGATCGAGATAACGTTAACGATTCATATCAGGACACACATCAGACACCTGACGTATCAGCCTTATCACACATGAAATTTTTTTAAGACCTCGTTTACTCGAAATGGCCTAGAAATGAATACTCTGCATTCAAGTTGCAGTTTCATTGACACGTTTATCTGAATTCATGTTAATGACTACGCTTTTTCATATGTAAATTTCATATGAAAAAAGTGGAGGCAGTATTGATAAAAACGGGTAGTAAATGATACGCGAGATCAAACTGGGTCTGCCGCGCTGCTGCTCGAATTTCAATACGATTAAATTGATGCAATCAAACTTTTTTCTTTTTAAACGTTGAATTTTATTGTAGGTATAGGTATAAGTTACAGCTGAATACTCAATGGAACCAATTTGTCAGAGATCGATGACTTTAACAGTTATGACTTATGAGAATTAAGAAAAACAGAAGCTATTGCATTCCTAAGACCTTTCATTCTAAAAGAGCGATTTGGGAACATTTATGGGTGCTTGTGAAATTGACTATGTTCATAGTAGAAACGGCGCTGCAAATGATCCTTTGTTCGTTACACTTTACCTACACTGTAACCAAAACCACTTGCGGAACATTTCGCACCCACTTCTAAATGTAATGGTCATGCCTCCAAGAATACGCCTGAGACCATTACTGATTTAACGATATTTGCGCTAGAATAACAAGACTGACAGTGCCCCGGCTGTGATAGCTCTCAATCCACGCTACACTTTAGATTTTGTATGCCGACCGCATTATAGCTTTATTCACTCCCACAGCAAATAAACAGGCACTTCCCGTTTCTCGACACGCTCCTTTTAAACACTAAAAAACTCCACTACTTTCACTTAAAGAGACAATTTAGCACGAATTTGAATCCCACTCGAACTTTCTCATGATGAAAACGTATAATTTAGTGAATGGCCCATTAAAAAAATCGACTGCACAAACTTTAGCAAACAATCGAAGGTTATCGTTTTTCTGTCTGCGCAGAACCATTGATCTTCACCGATTATTGCGGATAATTGTGATAATGATAATGCATAAAAGTTACTTTTACTAAGCACGTCTAAAAATAGAAAGCATTTAGGTATTGTTTATTGTTGTAGGCCTTTTACAATTGTGACTGAATTGCTATGAACGGGACGTTGTTAGCAATATTTTTGTACACGCCTTTTCAAAATAAAAAGCATTTCCTGATTGTTGCAATTCTTGTTTATTTTATTCGATGCTGTGCCGTGTGTTATTTGTTGGTGCAAGGAATTCGCAATCTTCGTGTATTGCAACGGCTCGTAAAAGACTATTGAATTATGGAAAAGCTTTTTATTTGCTTTTATAAATCCACGTGTGGGTTCCTCTTTATTTATTATACAAATATGCCATAAATATAATTGCAGCATTTATAAATTGTAATGCTTAACGAGCCCATAAGTTTGGGTTTAAATTAGTTCGAACAGTGCTAAGTTCTAAGAACGCATAAATTGTGAAATATCTAATTGCTTTATGGCCAATATTTTTGAGTAACATGTAAATGATGGTGCGAGAAATACAGACATTACTTAGAGAAGTAATCAAATATATTAGCGCGACTAATACAGCAAACTTTACTGAGCCGCTCTATCAATTTAGTTAGCATAGCCTGATATCGCCATTATAAGCACATTAGAGATGGTGTCGGCACGCCACAAAAGCATTACTAGCATCTGTAACACGGTCACATCGATTCTTGACCGCCCAATTTTGTTTTTACCGCAGTCTTTTATTCTTGCTCGAGCAATTTTCAATGAGCGTGCGAAATGTATTACGTTCTTAGATGTTCGTACGTAGGCTTTCATTTTACGTGTTACGTTTACTTGCAGTATAATTGAAAGAACTGTTTTTAATCTAAACACGTGTAATTGAAATAGTTTTATGTATTTTTTATGACTAGTCGTTTGACGCCTTTTTAATGGCTACAAGTTTCACACGTATTTCGACTATATGATGTTTTGTTTTTAAATCTGATAATGTGGAAATGCATTTTTGAAGAAATGGTTTTGAGTTTTTTCTACTTGACTGTAAAATGCTGTAAAAAAATGACTATGCTAAACGCACTAACGAAGGGCATTTTAAATAAAAAAAGGTTTTAAATATTTCATTTAATCAATATATTTACTTAAAACTTATATAAAATACATCAGTGATTAATGTCTGATTGGGTACTGAATAAAAGGAACCACATTTAAGTGATTATCTGTTTTCAGTGACAGTATTAAAATCCGATCAGATCAGATTATATCTGCGAAATATCACTTCTAGAAAAATATATAATCATCAATTAGGGTATTGTATATTCTAATTTCCTCCTTTTTAACTCGATCTTAAGAAAACATTTTCATTCCCTTATCACACATGACTGTTAATTGATTCTCAATTTACCATATGTTTTGTAAAGTTCGTGAGTGAGATTCTACGATATTTAAGTAAAATGTCCTCTGGTCCGATCAGGTGCCTCGGCCACTTTTTTTCTGCTACCAATCCTACTATTTTAGTAGCATTTCACATCTATGTTTAAATTCAAAAGCCCAATTAACATAACCACGATTTTCACGACTTAGATTTATTTCACTTTGGTCAATTAGATATATTTTAAATAATATATTTAAAATGGAAAGTACTCGCGTTAAAACAAACACAAGATTATACCAATTAGATATAATTTAATTTATCGAGTTGATTTAATTCCATTCTGTGTAAGCGTTAATTTAGAGATGAGTAAAAACCGTTCAATACTATTTTTGTTGCTGGTTTCAGTTGATAAGAATTGACTTAATATACTGTATACTTAACATATGCTGGCCACGTTTATTTTCACGTGTGCAAATGTAAATAATAGAGATAATGCAGCTGACTTGTGAGTCGTTTTCAGTAATTATTTTGCGTTGGCAGTCCATATAAACCCCGGTCCTATGCGGAAAGCGCGATAAAGATAAAGCACGGCGCATGTGTAGTCTGGGTCTGCTACACGACGCATTTCGTTAATTGACTAACCGTACATTACGTTAAATTCAACGGTAAAACTTATGCGTTCTTTTCAATCATTATTCATATTATTTAGACATGTTTTATTACTTTACATTCGGGCGCCACTCAAACACACCTCGCATGTCTTACAAATGTTATGAGTAATCTAATTAATGCCCAATTTATTTAACGATTATATCTCAGCTTAAGTTCCGATACGCATTTATTGCCACAGCTTATAAGTGTTTACATTTAATTTTATAACGTGAATTGTAAAATAAACAAATCTCACCGAGGAAGTCGCTACTTAAACAGCACTTGGGTTCAAAGTAAAATTTATATTCGTCTTCATTTTAACTCGAGGGTCGTAAACCTGGAACAAAATTACTTTATACGTAATTAGTTTATTTAAAAATTTCCGTTATCATAAGGGTATTAAATCTGATATTATAAATTAAGGTGCAATAAAACGAAATGGGTTAATGGCGGGTGTAGATGTCTACGGCATCGGCTGCTTCTGTAAGTGTCCAATAAATGTTCAAACGCATCCTACTCTCAAAACATCTCACGTCTGTAACTGTAACGTCGGTTTTGCATTTACGCGAATGTTACTATAAAACGTAATTTATTCGTGTACGGTAAAGTAATTTATGTTAAAAGTCTTACAAAACACGACCGTTATCGCATATTAATTGCTGTTATTCACACGTAATTGTCCACTCGCTAATTAAGTTATGAGGAACAAGCGAGAGAAATATTAATGAAAACAACACACTGATACAGTGTTAACTAATGTGTTATTATGTATGCGTGCAGCTGAATATACGGGTCACGATCACGAATACTTTGCAAACGAGTCCATTAACATAAATAGAAGATTTATTCCGTGTGTAAGGGGCGACACTATCACGCGATTAATTAACAAATTAAATGTGAGAAATTCTAGAGAAACTGGGATAATACTTGTGTGTTTTTCCGTCGTCGCTTTATTCCCGTACCATTGTTCTCAATCTGAGCTCGCATCGATCATTTTGTGCACATGCGATCGTTAAATACATATTTAATTAGTAGATCTTTTACCATTGTGTTTTTTTTTTCTCCTCGAACGAATTGATTTCGAGATTTGAAGTTACAAGAGTATCCGGACAGAGATAAAATGAAATTTATGTTCAACCCAAAAGGTAAAAAAGAAAAAGAAATTTTCTTGAGTGTCATACGATTGAGATTAATTGAATTCACATGTTGCTTTAAAGCGAAAAATATAATTAATAGTGATTTTTATTGGAACAAATGATACAATCTAAAATAGCATTTTTTCTCAAATGGATGTTTAACAACTTGCCTACTGATGAATACAACATGTAAATGATACGTACCAAATGATAAAGGTCTAAAACATTTAAGTCAACCCTGCAAACTTTCTCTAAATAGTAAGACCGTACAATAAAACAAAGGAGAAATTTTATAGTTGTACTCAAATAACAAGTAAACTATTCATGTCTGTCAGTATTTGTTTGTCAGACAGCAAGGTTGGTTGTATCGTAACGGACATGCATATTTTAGCTTTCTATGCGTTTAAAATTATCGTCTTCTAAGCTATTACTAGAATTATCCATACCGTTCCAAGTATTATTTCAGTAGCACTAAAGTTAATTCGATATGATTTAAAGTAGAATTGCAAACAGTTAATTTTATTTAAGTTTGCATACGATTTGCGTAAATCTTAACACGAGCAGTAACTGTAGATAGTACGGATTAAATTAAGCGGGCAGTATATAATAGTCGTCTACGACATTAATGTCGGAATGTCAGGTGAGTCTAGTCGCGGTGCACATGTGCGCCGAGACACCGCAATATTAACATGAAGCACCGAGGGTCACGGACCGAAGACCGCACACGGTATGCAAAGAGCTTTAATCCTATAACCGTACGCATGACAACCGCAACTTATGATTCTTGACCCAGCAAACAAATGGATGACAACACAAACGTATTACCTTCGATGATAATTACGAGCATGCCATGTTGTTTAATTAAACTCGTTGTTCGACTTCACTTCTGTGTGTCGTTCGGTCACTACTATAAATAAAATTTTAAACGGTATCCTAAATTATTGTTAAACTCTATTATTAAATATAAATTAATTCGGCGCTATACAATTTAGCTTAATTGCTTCGCCGGTGATGATTGCATCGGTTGGTCAATAACCTTACATAAAAAGATATCTCATAACTAAAGTCTATTTAATTTCTTGTTTATTTTAATATTTGGGAGACAATGTGTAATAAAACTGATTTATGTCCGGACGCGTTTTGCCAAACACACAATACTAGATTTGTATGGGAAAATACTATTAATATATTGTCATTCTTAAAATTGTATTGTATGTCGTGTCAATGAAAACAAAACTGCGTCGAGAGATAATACGAATAATATAAAGGATATTCTCACGGTGCACATCGACCTCAAATTTTCTACTTTATCGTTCAAAATCATGCATCTCGCTGTTTCCATGAGCAAATTAACATCCGTTTAATTGGCCAATTCAAAGATAAGCGGCAAATTTGTTCAGTTCAGAGTTAATATCGTATTCGTGAAGAATATCTATTTGCATATTTATAATGCAATTAAGTATTTAATACAAAAAAATCATTGAAATTTTGAAGAATGAAAATATAAAGTGTCGTTTTAATTATTAACAAACATATAAGGAATACTAAACGTTCCTAAGATCCCTGGAAATCATCAGAGCACAATCAATAACTTTTTTTCATAACGTTCACGAAGTAGATTAAAGGTTTTTACATGTGAGAGATTATTGAATACTACACTATCAGAATTATTCGATAGACTAAAGTCTACAAAGTTTTTGATCAAGTTAACAAAACAATACTGTATACTACATTAATTTTCCTGTTAATTAATTATTTATCTTTGCCGCATCAGATACGTTTCTTAGATATATCAGCACACAATTACACATGTCTCCGGGTCTTATGTTTTGCAATAACTGCGAGCTTCAAGTTCGCCGTATGGTCCCTGAGACGCGTTGCACTATTATAACGTTATTCTCTAAGCTTTTTATAAGAATCCGTGTCAACCATAACATGTTAATAAAATCATTACCTGCATATGCAGTTGAACCGTTTATTAAATGATTTTCAACGCGTGCTGAACTAAATTTTTCACATTTCATATAAATTATTACTTTACCACTATAAAAAAGTAAGTGTTGACATCGGAATTTATAACAGATTTTTACTGAACTGTAAAAAGCATGAAATTATTTTTTATTAAATATCAACACTTTTTCTTAACCACTGCGAAAGGCTTCTTTAGTTTTGTTCTCGTGAAAAATAAAATCGCTTATGTCACAAAAAAGGTAACAATGAGACCTCACAAAGCTGTTCGTGCAATATTGGAAAATAACTTTTAGAGTTGTGTAATTTGAATTTGTTAAGAGTTTCTTGTCCTTTCGTGTTTTCATTTATGTAATTCTATAAATGTTTTACTTTCTGAAATTCTTACTTTTATAATAAGTTGTTTAACTAAAAATATAGTAAGATAAAATAGAAAATACCTAAATGCTACTTTGTTAAAGAAAAATTTAATAGAGGATAAGATCTTAACGCGCATGACGTCATGGGAAATACCTTATTTCTGACATCCCCGAGACGAAGGCTATTATTTTAATTTAGTTATGACATAAACAGAGTACGCATTGTTTTCTTTTAAGACAGCCTTTTATTAAACCGTTAACGCTTTTTTGTGTTACATCTATCGACGTTTCTCAATTAAGAGTTAATTAGTAGCGGAAGTGAGATAGCACTCTATATAATCGCATATGATAGAAACCTGTTACGAGTGATAAGCACACCGCAGTACTAAGGATGAATGGCAATATAAAAGGAAACAGTTCGTTTCTTAAGGTTATCTACCTCTCTCTGCATTAGTCTTAGTCAAAATCATAACCTACGCTGGATGACTTTGCAAAATCTTCTAATTAATGCGCGTATACATTCACTCTACATAGACAATTACAAAATTGTATTTTATTTGTCTTAAAATTATTCACTCAACATGCATGAAAAAGTCAAATTGAGGTTAGATAGGCTGAACCGCGAAATGGTTTAGTGGACTAAACCATTTATTTCTCTGACCCTCTTTTGGACCCGACACAAATTACCTAAATCTTAGATATTAACCTCAACAAATGTCGTGGCGACATTAATTGTGATGAGACAATAGAATGAGCCTACCATTTAGGGTGATCACGTGAAATCAGCCACACTTACAATATGTTTAAACATTTCGAATGCTTTTAATTGTGGAGGCAAAGTAATAAGTTGTGTAGTTTCTGGTCAGCGCCGCACAGCTGGAATCGCTAATGAGCGAGCGCAATTCAAATCGCCCGATTTATAAGGAATGAGTTATTTCGCTGGAAGCACGTAGGTTATTTATATATTCTAAACAACCACTCAGATATTCAAATCCATAGTGGCGAGATAAGTGTAGCGAATTTCTGATATGCGCTCCGAGACCCTCGAGCAGTTGTGCTCATAGAGTTAATCTCGACTCTCATGTAAAGACATTCATTAGGACAAATCGTGTTCATTTATTCAATTACACTTCATCGGATAAAGATATTTATTAAAGTATTTTGCAACATTCTAAAGCAGGAAACGTAATTTTCTTCAATTTGAGCCATGAAGATGTTGTAACTCTTATCCTATGAAAATGTTATGATATTATATGGAATTATACAAAATTGAATCGTTAAGCGTATTAATAAGTCATTTCTTTTTTATTAGTATTTGTTGTATGCATTGTGTGCTGCGGTTGGTATGAAAGGGACTCTAAGTTAGCTGTAGGCTTAGCGAGTAATCCCTTTCATTCTCTATAGAATATGCGCATATCATAAATAGTAATTAAGGGTAGGCGAGTTACTCTTATTAAGACCTTATAAATGTCTACGGTAATTTGATTTTAATAACTGGATTTCATTCCTGCATCTCTTTTATAGACTTAAGTGTCCAGACTTAATATACGTTTTTCTTATTTTCTTCAGTATATAAATATTACGATTTAATTGAATTTATTAATAAAGCACTGAATTCAAATACAACTAATTATACGATGGCTCTCTTATCGTTAAATCAACATATCATTTATTTCAAAATTTTGAACAGAATTGAAAAAAATATATGAAGCAGGTAATGCAAACATAGCTCTATTGCACTAATTAATAAACTGTATAAAAACAATACTAGAATATTTAGAAGGCGGTATTTTATCTTTAGATTGTTCTGACTAATTATTCTTCTTATTACTGCAATCAACATTCACATTTTTCTCAAGCCTCGTCGTCTGCTGACGTTGATATAATTCTAGTATTGTAACGTTTAATTGGCGACCTATAGTAACGCATAAATCTTGATGAACTTGTCCTGATTGAACAACCGCATTAAGCTGAAACTTTATAATACTGCTGAAACTCGTGATGCGATGTACAAACCAAATGTAGTTACTCTTAATTAGCCGTTATACTATAAATTTTAAAAGCGAACGATAAGGTCCCGTTGGCCTCTCGCTGAAACGGAGCTGGTTGGCTAATGGCGGTGCGAATGGCTTTAATTAATCCCTCCTTGCAAAACATATTCTGAATAGATTCGGGTGAAGTATCGTTATTAGCTATTCCTCACGCGACATAGACACACGTTAATTCCTACGCAAAAGGCCCTTATAATTTTTAACAAATAACAATGTTTATAGGTAAGTTAAAAATTACAAATTTACAATAAGCGGACTTAAGACAACACAAGGCAAGCAAATAGTCAAGAGAATATTCTAACATCCCAGATACACGTATTATCTTCGTGCTTCACATTTCATTTTAATAAGATAATGAAATAAGATAATTAAAGCTAATCGATCATCTTCAACGATACAGGTCTCACCTATTATCTTTTACTATTTAACAACCCATTTAAAATAGTCTTGTCAAGTTTCCACGAAACATGTTTTTACCCCATTGCGACAGAGAGATTCTAAGCGTTAGTCTTTTGTCTGAGTTGTTTATAAATGTACTTTCAATTATGTAGCGGTAGACGAAAAACTGCACGGTTACAACTTCTATGGCAATGTAATATCAATTAAATCAAAAAAGGATTGTACACAGACGCCATTCCAGGAATACGACATAATGCATTGCTTTATAAGGGATAGATGATTTCTAATATTGAAAAAGATAATGCGTTCGACTCGCTAGTTCTATTTGTGGACACGAAGATTGCTATCGAGGTTAATAGTTGAACAAAATACCGAACTTATGCAAACATTACGCTTAGCATCCGAGTGCAGATCGATGTTTGCAGTTCCCTCTTCGATCGCTCGCCTTTGTTTATGTTACTGTTCTTTGTACATAAATGGAATGAGCCTTGTCGACACGTTCAGTCGATAACGGAGTGTTTTGTCTGTAATTAAGAACGAGTGGGGGTCAGACGCTCCGAGACCATTGGGACTTAGAGCTATGGTGACTTTTCTAGACTATAGACGTCCATCAATAAAAATCGCATAAACGTATATTATTATACCTATAACAAACAAATCGTAAAATCATTTGACAAGGATGTTTATAGCTGCGCTGAAGGGCATATTATTGCACATTAACTGGATAATTAATGAGCTTTTTCTATGTAAATAAGCTTGCAGCAAATCTGTTCGTGAGACGTCAGTATAGCACGGGCCGGGGCCAGTTGTGGGATCACGAAGCCGTAAACATTGGACAATAATAATCGTTCGTCGCAATGCATGCGCGGCACACTGCACCCGTGTTAATGGCTAATGGGCTCCAATTGCTCTTTATTAACTGTTATACAAATTGAATTTGTGAATCAATACACAGTTCACTCTGTACTTCTTGTTTGTTTATGTTTGGTCATAAATTTTGTCACCTATTTTTATTTCGTTAAAAAATATTTATCTAGATGATTTTCCAATTGTATGGGTTATATTATTGTTTATCTACATTTTCTCCCAGAACAAATTTATTGTATATACATATAACTATTTTTATGATAAATAAATTATGCTAAATTGCTTATCAGGCTTATTATATTAGGTTTTCAAAAACATTCTTTACGAGTTTATATACGTAAACATTTTTAAGGAAGTCGCTTAATATTAAGAGTTCATGATCGATTTAGTAATAATATAATCTGTATTTTTCGTAAATACTATCGCTAATATGTTATTAAAAATGACTCCGACTGCTTATATCTTATAATAGGTAGCTAAGAGCGGATAAATGGTTCCCGTTAAGAGCAAATATTTCTCCTCAGGTCACAGTTAATTGTGACGTATTGTGTGTGGAACCATAGCTTTCACAAGGGAACTATAGTGCAGGGATGTGAGTGCGAAACCTTTAAACGTTTATTTACCAACGCTAACTTCCTTGTTACAGCATACACTCACCGGGCACAGTGGAAAAGTAATGGCAGCTAAATTCCTAGGTGAACCGACTAAGGTGATCACGGGCAGCCACGACAGAACGCTTAAAATATGGGATCTCAGGAGTAGAATGTGTAAGACCATTTATTTTTTAACAAATGTTTAAAAGTGCTTTTTAAAAAATAAATGACGACGCTTTCTCCACAAGTGTCGATTAACCTGCTCCTTTTGAATGCACTGGCACTCTCCCAAAAGAAATCAGTGTAGTAGCACATGTTGCATAATGCACAACAAGTAATGTTTATATGCCATATCATTGAATGAAACCCAATAATGTTTGCTCCTCTACATAAAATACACCACTAACTAACTATCTTACACGCAGGTACAGAAACAAAATTCGCAGGATCATCTTGCAATGACCTCGTTACGTCGGATGGCGCGGGCTCGACAATAATTTCAGGACATTTCGATAAGCGTATACGTTTCTGGGATATACGGACAGAAATGTCGGCCAATCACATTATACTGCAGGGCAAGGTTACTTCACTGGACCTGAGTAGAGGTACGTTTACATCACTGCTATTGAACTCTGAGCTAATGAAAATTCTCACGATCGAAACTTAATATGCTTTTTAAATGGTTCTATACAAACTTTTTAAACACTCGTTAATTTCTATAGATGTGAGGTTTAATGTAATATTGGACTGTAATTAAATGCTCAGCATATTAGTGTTGGAATTCGTGTCAGTACAACAACGTGACGGGTAAGCGATGCCCATTTCCGTTACGTGTGTCTCGATCAAACCCCTTTTTGTCGGTAACGGTTCGAACTGTGCACGAAACAACGAGATTGATACCTTCAATTCGCAGTGTCTGGACGTCACTGTTTCGGAATCTGATTGAATCACGTCGATTTCGTCGCTGACGACCTCGCTCGGCCGATCGGCTAATAAATAAGGAGACCGTTCACAGTTACACGTCACGCTCGATCCAAATCCATCAAAAATATCAATCATCTGTTACGCGTTGATATGCTCTTGTAATAACAGCGGATATCACAGCGACCCAAATAATACGTCTTTATATATCAAACATAAACAAACTTTTCTGACGTAATAAAACAAAACAAAGGTTAGCTAGAAATCATTTCGTGCCACTTTTAAGGCAATATTTCTAAAGGAAACACCAATTGATTGTCCAACGTCGACTAATAATATGATTAATGATAGCAAGATCGTATCGTTTTCTAAAGTCTCATTTAATTTAATAATAATCCCGGCATAATCTAGCGGTCTCAACTGCTTTTTACCTTAAAGGTTTCGGAATCGCAGAGGTTAATCCTCTCGTGAACATAGAAAAGCAATAAAGTATCTAATAATACACCATGATCGTGGTACACAAGATAAATTGTCAGAATGGGATGTTTGCGTTCGTGTATAATTTAGCAGCCGTTTTTGCATTTCAATCGTAAATATTTAAACCGTTGTTTTTTTTTTCTCCTTTAAATATACGTTACGAACATGACATATCTCTTGACTGGGTGACACTTAAAAATATACTGGTATCATATAACGGATTAAACTGCTATGTTTTATAAGTCTTATATTTAGATATATTACATTTCCTGCAACATTAGCAAAGTTCCAATATTACGACGTCGCAATTCTTTGGCCGGTCTATAAAAAGGTAAAACTTAATTGAAAAGTTGTGTTTCTAAGGTTTAATAATTGGCGTTGACTTTTTAACGATTTACATAACATCTTGCAAATCTTCTAATTTTTATTTATTTGTTTTCAGATAGTAATTATTTGTTGGCGTGTGTGCGAGATGATACCATACAACTTATAGACTTACGAATGAACACTATTGTGCGGTCTTTCAGGTAAGAAGCGCGTTAAGTTAGGACTGAGATGAAGTAACAGTAATTACAAATATTCTAATAAAAAGTAGCCGGACAGGTATGTTGAGGATATAGTTGGCGATTCCACGTACAATTCGTGACTCATTATCTTCAAACGAACAGGATACATACCTTAAACTTGATGGGAGGAAAAATGTTTTTTAAATTAAATTAAATTATGATGATACATTTGGATATGACACCTGGAATATTTCTTCATATTTTTGCCATGCATCAGCTATTCTTAAGTGATAACTACAATAGCAGTATATAACTAGTTTATTTTTATGATATCATTTTAAAGATGATATTAGTTACTTCATAAGTATTTTAAGGCAACACAAGCTGTCTGTATATAGTTTTAATTTCACTCATATTATATGAGCTCTTTCATACAACAGCGATGTATTACTAGTCGCATTAACCAATTAATGTTCAAATTGAGGTCAATGGCTCGGTGATTTGTAATTACATAGTGATAGAAACAATAATTTTAACGCTTTTAGATAAAAGCATTTAGTGTAACTCTTTATCTGTAACACCGTTACATTTCCTCGAATTAAACAGCTTTGGTGTGTCACAAATCACAATACGCCCTCAGGTCGTAGTAAAATATTTTAAAGAACTTGAACTTTGCCTTCATGACACCCACGATAACAGTACTGCTTCGACATACACTCAAAGTTCAATAATTATTTAAGAAATATAATGGATGAAATTGCGTATTTGAGATATTTAATTATTATTTAACTGACTGATTAGCGCTGTGAGGGTATAACAACATAATGGCCAAGTCCTACTTAATAGCCTTATGTTACTTTTTTTATTTGGAATGGCAACAAGGGTTTTGTTCTTTTTTTATGAGCTACCTCAATAATAATATTATTCCTACAGTTATCATATAGATGTACACGACATTACAAGAAAACAAGAGACGGCTAGGAACTAGATACGTGATACGAGTAAATGTAATTCACAAAAGAAAAGGAAAATGCCCTTATTGCTAACCTACATTAATATGGTAAAGAATATGGTTCTTTTTGTTTGTATTATTTATGCTATGTTGAATGTTCGATTTATTGATATACCTTAAAAAAATTCGTTGCAGTTCGGAATAAAAGAAGCGTGTTAACATTATACTTTATACTTTGTATTGATACTTCTTGATGGAATTGCATATTACTTTTATGTCAAGACAAACACATTTTTATACTTTCAATTCCACTATATTATTATTGTTAACATTGTTAACGTGTTAACATTGTATTTTCCTCGTAGCCACGACTCGTTCAAAGTGGGTTGTGATTGGTCGCGCGCCGCGTTCGGGCCGGGCGGGCGGCTGCTGGCGGTCGGCGCGGCGGACGGCGCGGCCTACGTGTGGAACACGCACTCGGGCCGGCTGGAGGCGATACTGAAGGATCATTCGTGAGTACTCCACTCCGCATATACTGAGCTATGTAATAGCTGAGCCGCGCGATTACGCTCCCGTAACATAATGTTATATATATATATAGCTTATGTTACTTCTGGATAATGTAGCTTTCGAATGGTGAAAGAATTTTTGAAATTGGTCCAGTTGTTTTCGAGCCTATTCATTACATGCAAACAAACGAGCAAAGTTTGCCTCTTTATAATATTCTACTCTTTATTACTTACTTATATATGTATGGCAGTCAAGTTTCATTCGAATCCTTTCGGTAGATTTTGCGTGAACAATAACACAAATACCATTAAATATATATATCCTCACAAGGTTTCGCATTTATAATATCTGAAGTAGAAGGTGGGATTAAAAATTCTGTAACGATTTTCTATCATAGTCCCACATGGCCACGGCAATTCTTAAAACTTACAACAGCGCAATTATCCACTTTTTTTAAATCAATTAGTAACTATATCATATAACAAATTAGAAGAATGTCGCTAGCAAGCCGTATTTCTTACACCGGGTATTAAAGACCCCTTTGTGAAATTACCAAGAAGCAACAATTAATAACGTCAGCCTTTATCACACTCATTATTATAGAAATACGCACGCCTTACGACTCATTCTATGCTATAATGATGATTAAATTAACGTTACATTATTATTATAGCTACATAAAGAGATGACTAATCAAAGGGATCATGTATGAGTACTTAATATATATTATTAAACATTTAATAACCATTATAAAATTAATATCGTTGAGACCCAACTGGTGGAACCTACAAATTGCACAATACTCAACAAGGATTCCTTTATTTTTTGACCGAGAGAAGGGAGGCCTCAGCGTTGAGATGGCCGAGTAATTATATGTTTGTATGTATGAGACTGCGTCGTTGGTTTAGTGGTTGCATCTTTGACTAAAGATCGAGGGGTCTCGGGTTTGAATCCCGGGTGGGGCTAAAAAAAATGTTACTGGGATTTTTCTGACAAAGAAATCTTAGTAACAGCCCTGAGTCTGGAAGTTGGCGGTGTTGGAACACCCCCGTTCCTCGGATAGTACGTAAAGCCTGATCTAACGCCGGTCGTGTCGGTTTGCCGTCCCATCGGGTTATGAGAGTAAAAGGAATAGATAGTGCACCTGTGTTCGCGCATACACATGTGCACTATAATATTTCCTGCGTAGCTGGCTAGTCCCTGTTGAGATCGGCCACCATGGCCAGCAAAAAGTTGCCCGACGATCATTGGAGTATCGTTTATCCGATCCCGATGAAATTTCGTAGGCGAATAATTTAGACAAAAAAAATATTGCTTTCGAAGATAAGCTAAAACGGTGGGGGGGTTACATAGATAGGGAGGTAATAGCCGATTTTTATATGAATATTCTTAACTTAAATAATTATTGATCACATTGTTATTAATAAACTTCAGTAAATTTTATAGATTTCACGGTTCCCTAAGATGAAGCTATACGTTAATTTGAAATCATCAAAGCTTCGTTTTCCGTTTAACTTTTAATTAAGCCTAAATCTCGAGTGTACTTTAATTACAGTAACAATCTTTAGCTAGAAACGATCACAGAAACTTACGTTTAATTATCTTTAGCTATTAGCTGTCAATAAAGCGTTCCTTTATCTTCTCATAAACATTTGTATATGCCTTATTATATGTGATATAAATCAAAGGAAATATTCATTATAATCATAAAGAAATCTTCATTAACGTCGTCATTATCTATTTAAATAATTATTATGAGGATAGAATGAGAAGATGGTAAAAATTTTATCGCTCTTGTTTCCAAAGAGTTCACAGATCGTATATTAATAATCTCATTTCACACAATATGGTGTAGTTAAGCATGGGTGGTCTTAAAAGTTTTATAATTATACGGTCGTGAAAAAGTATTATAGCCTACCATCCTAGTGTATACTATAAGTTTTTCTTAGTGAAAGAATATTCTGACGTGACCTGAACATTGTGACGCGGGCCATCGTTAGTTTGCTATCCCAGGTCAATACAATTTGACTATTAATATTGCACATATAAAATATTATTTGGTCTATTAAAATATATTAATCTTCAGATGTTGCAGTTACTGTTCCGTGAGTGTAAATAAAACTAAAATATGTATACTTACAATGTGTGATAACTTATGAAAGTTACTTTAATGAAGGAAATTTAAGCATGTTTTTTTTTAAACACATTCTACAATAGTGAATAGCGCATTAATGGCCGAAATTTACTATACGCCATAATAAATATTGCAAAAGTCATTTAAAATCATGGACATCATGAATGACGACTAGTCATTAATAACGATGAAAGCAACATAGTATACCTTAAGAGTGAGAGCCGAGCATTGCTTTCGGACAAATTAGCCCAATCTGTTAGCTTAAAAATATGAAATCTAAATACATATTTACACAGAAGATCTGAACTTGGGCATATCAGCTAAATCATATTTTGACGTACCATTATATTTCATCGAGCACTTTTATGACCTTGCAATTCACACTAAAACTGCCTCGCTCGTGACATCATTTAGTTGGTACATTTCGCATGGACAATTGAAATCGTGAGGTCGACGTCAACTTTGGCTGTCTCCTTGCAAATTTCTATTTCCCACACAACATACTACTGTGGCGCAGTCAGTGATCATCTCTTGGATTTGCTTATCATAAACATCGAATTCCTATCAGCTATCGACTTTTGGCTATCTATATCAGTTCATTTGATTGTATACATTTATAGCATATAGAATTATTTATAACCATTCTATTATTTGTTTGCAATGGATTGTATCGTAGCGTGTATTTTAATGACTGTCTTTTGAATTCGCTAGGAAATAAATGTGAAACCTCATGTTTAATTATATTCATTGCCTCTGTTGAACTATAAATAAACTTAAGTATTGATTTACCGTTCACACATAAAGCTTGTTTTATATTCCTTGATGGGAATCAATTTAAATAGTACAGCAATATCGAAATAGAGCGAGATGAACAATAAAGATTGCTTTTCCTTTTGGTTTAGCTATTGTTCGCGTTTCATAAACCGCGAACGGGTTCAACATACCCACAATAAAACTGTTTTACGTGGCACGAGATATAAGGGCAAGTGTTCTTATCTAGATAGACTTATTAACATTATTGCAATAAAATCTATTTAACGTGTCTTGAATGTTGCGAGTTCCTGTAAAGTTATGTTGCATGTTCTCGCATACAAAGTTTAAAATTAGTATATAATGAACACTTAAACCATCAGTTATGGCTAGTTAAATAGCGTGGAAAATTTTTCATTTTGCATCTGATGAGGGACGTAAAGTATAACATGAAGGCTTTCTTATAACAAATAAAGCAAGAAAGATTAATATAATTTATGATTATTTTTAATTTACGCAGCTGCTGAAGCTTTTAAAATGTAACTTGTGGCAAAAACGGGGAATATGCAAATTATTATTGAAGTAACGTTGTAATAGGGACATTTCCGGATATGCACAATAGCGCACCGCAGCGGCGCAGGCGCAGGCGCAGTCGGCCGGGTGAATGTTTTCGCGGCGGGCGCACGTTGGCGCGCCGTCCGCACACAGCATGGGGCCGACTACAAAATTAACAAGAACATGCGCGACACATGGCCACGTACTTATTGTCGCCGTGTATATATGATTTATTGCCCGGCCCCACAGATTTATCGTTGATTCATATCACTTTAGATAGCGGCTCCCGGTGAAAATTATTAAACATAATGGCCGAAAGACATTGATTTAACGCGGCGATAAAGATTTTCAGAAAATACCTCTAATAATAATCTTTAGCCTCATTCGCATGAAACGAGCTGGGATTCTACTTTCAAAATCTAATCAACGCTTACAGTTTACGGCCTAATAAAATTTTACATATAATTTGTTATAAAACCTAGGTTTTAATGACAGACATGCCTAGAATGGAATCAATAAAATTGCAACGATTAATCCGCATTGAATTCTGAAGTTAAAAAGCTTACCGTCGCATCGTCTAGACTCTAGACTCTTATATAAATATTTTTTTAAACCCTAATGGAAGAAATATCTTTAAATTCTTTAATTAAAAAGGCTTGAATTGAATTGGCTGTATCTCGTCTTGTAATTAATATTGTGTTTAACTGCGGCTTCGCGTGCCGCACACGAAGTTGTAACTTATAATCTTTATAATTGGAGTGATAATCTAATCACTTCTTGGATTAACAGAACATTTTCATAAACCTTCAGAACGGCTCAATACAACTGCAATTACATTAAGAATATTATCAAGACGTCATTAATTATACACGTTTAAATGGAAAGTAGAGAATATGTAATAATAATAAAATCCATCCGGCTTAATCTTAATATGATTTGCGTTTTATGAACTCGATAGAGAGAATAACTATACAGTAAACCTAACACTATCTGTGATGCGCGTGTATATGAATTTTATCAATTGTAAATTAATATTCTATAACAAAATAGGTGGTCCATACTAACAACCAATATTTATATCAATTATGAATTTAACGTAATATTTATGACACAAAAAATCGATCATAATTTATTAATCCATTACTTTTATTGATTTTGTTAATTAAAAAATGTTTGGGTACAAGTTATAATCTATGGAAATTCCATTAGGGATTAAGGTGAGTGACCCCTAGAGGTTCTTAAAGTTATTGTATTGGATGACCCGTTGGCAAAATTGTAGGCGTGTTACTTGGATATGAATCAAGACCGATTCAATTCAAGCGTATTATATAACTCGTTTGAATAATAAACCTTTAATAGTTATAAATTGTAGTTCTTATCAAATAAATAACAAACAATTTGCAATATACTGTGGTCATTGGAAAATTTGTAATGGTCATCAGAGAAAAATCCTTCCTATCCTAACATATCCTGCTAATATTATGCATGTAAAATTTGTATGTTTGTGTGTCGATCACGCCACAACTCCTGAACGTATTTTGGAATTTCGTATACAGTCTATTAGCTGGATTGGGTGAAAGAATACTTTTTATTGATCCCTGTTCTTGTCCCGGAAATTAATGCGCGCGAAACCACGGGCTGGAGCTAGTATACCATAAAACAGAATGAGCTAGTTATTAGTTCGCCGAAATTGCATGAAATTACACAGACATAATTTAGCTCATCAGATGTCCTCCAAACTTCTCATGAATTATTTGCTTCAAAATTAAAAAAAAAATAGAGGGCCGGCTATAGATTTTTCGAGAAATTCCTTTCTTATACGATTGCTCACCACACATTTAGTTATTATAAATGAGCACCTTAATCCACCGTGAATAATTCGGCATCTGTCATTGCTTTATCGGATATCTCGGCTAATTGAAAGGAATTCTATCTATCAAAACGTTTTAATTAAATGCACGTTTAAAGTAACTGTTTATTAAAGGGCCACATGCCATTAATTTAGTGTGTACAAACCAGTTACCTTTATTTTGTACTTTCTAAAATATATATATTACTTTCGCCGATAATTTATTTTCTAATTAAAGCAGTGTGGTAAGAGCATGCGTTCAACCTATTTATTTCAAAGGACAATAGCCGGTTCCCGATTTTGGCTCGGCATGTGCCTTCCTGCTTCCAAATTGGCCATTGCTAAGAGGCTCGTTATACGGAACCAGAAGCGGTATGTGTAAACGAACCGCGCATACTCCTCTCTAATTCTTGTTTATGCTTGCCTTTATCGTGGGTAAATACGGTAATAAAGCTATAAAGCAGTCGGCATCAGCACTAACTAAATACATATTATTCCCAGTAATTGCTACGATTTTCATGTCACCGTTTTAATCACCTTAATTTTAGCACACATACCGTGAACACTATTCCTATACATTACCGCAAGCTGTCCACGTTTGTCTTGCATAAATTGTTTATGGCCTTCCTGGTGCTAGTGAATTTCGAAAACTAACATAAACGACTTCTACATTGTCTAGAGATTAACGGTGTTTCAAATATTTCATAAAGTAACATGAAATAAACATTCTCGGCTTTTACTCTGCGGGGTTGAAGTACAGCGCAGCATACAGATTGGCTTTTTATACAAATACTTTAACAGTTTGATCGCCGGCAGACTCCTCATTCATTACTTTTTTTTTTATTGTCACACAGTTCTTTATAATTTTCCCAAACAGATCTCCCAGAATCAATCATACACACGACCTATTGACACAACAACATATTTATAAAACTAGATATGAATCACTTTAAAGTAGAAAATAATAAAATGAATAGTATAAATTGTAAGGCATTTAATCTTTTCACTTAAATTAACAAATGTTAGGTATCAGTATTAATGCTTTTTTATTCTGAAGGTAAATTAAATTATAAGTTTATTTTTATTAGATCTAAACGAGTTAAAACTTGATATTGTGCATGGTCTATTCTGGGAAGAGGAATGGGGACACCAGCACTGCTATCTGGTGTTGCTTTATGGCCTTGTGAATTTAGATTTTGTCAAAACCTCCGAAAGATACAGTCCTATATAAGTACAAAATTACACCATAAAAATGTCATTTCTTACATGATACGAGATTTGCATCACGGACGTCAATCTTAATGCTACCAGTTTCAGTGTAAATAATTTTGAAATCCGACATTTTTGTGCTGAAATTATTTGAATTTATAGCAACAAATGTGATAAGCCCCATTCGTTTTCAATCGTGAGCTCGCCTTTGGCAGATATTTCATTCTGAACCATTACTTAGCGTTAAAGCGGCGTTAGAAATGTCAAAGCTCATATATTTGTCGATTTTAACCTCCTCTTCGCGATTCAAATGCTTGAAGAGATTTATCAGTATCGGGATTGACTATTCAAGGTTCGCTATTCACTAGAGTTCTCGATCTGACATGTTCCTCTCTCACGACTTTACTCTCTGGAGCTCAACAATTATTCAATTTTATTAACGGGACTGGCTGATATTACTTTGGCATATCTCAAGTTATATTCAATTGTTTTATCCAATTACTACTTTTATGGAGAGCCTTTTGCAAATAACACAATATACGGAACCGTTATAACTGAAGAATTATTTAATGTATTCCTATATTGGTTTATCTATTACTTTGCTCGGTAGGAGTAACTTATGGTATTAATGTGCATAACTTTGCCCTAACCTAATGGAAATAGCAAAATATAGTATAAGGTGGATATTTTCTAAATAGCTTGAAGGCACTGTTGGTTTTAGTAAATTGTTGGGAAACTTGTATTCTTAAACTTATATTGTTTATAAACCAACCATCCCATTATCTTTATGGATCATCAAACAGTAGCCGGCCATCTTAATTACATCTGGACAGCCTGTTAAAAGAATGAATTCGTACAATATTAATAATGATTAATGTTCATATAATTAGAATATTATTATAGACAATATATTACAGTTTTCTGTATTTGACAATGTGAGAAGGAAAACAATATAAAACTAATCATTGACAAATTAAGTTTTCATACGAACATATGAAGCACCTGAAAATTATCCAACATCTTCCAAAATAAAAATCAAATAAAATTACTGCCTATATGTAAAGAATAATATGCAAAGAAGCTTTCCATCGCCCGTAGATTGGTACAATTAATCAACGCAATAAAATGAACAGCTGAACAAATAGATTGAAAATAAAACGCGATAAGTGCGATGGCATTCGAGTGGCTTCCTGTAATTTTTATTTTTGTTCAGGTCAGCGGTGACGGCGGTGTCGTGGCACCCGCAGTCCGGTCTGCTGGCGTCCGTGGACCGCGGGAAGCGAGCCGTCATTTGGGGCGACTTGTGACAAGCATGGGACCTCACCGCCCCGCCACAGGTAATTATCACATACGTAATTATATCCCCTTTACTCGAACAGATAACCACGCTGCAGATAAGAACAGATGCTATCCGACCGCATTAAGCTTGATAAGTCGTTCGGTTTCAATTATTGCTATGATAAAATCTAGTTTAGTGCACATGTCAATTAGATGTGCGTGTATTGATGGATTTTAATTTATGGGAATAGGCTATTTCTGTTTTATATTCATTTCCTACTGCTGATCTGACGTGATCGATATCTTTCAATCGGATATCGAAATGTATATTAATCAACGGATTTATTTATTTTTCTTCATTAATCAATACATTTGGACAGAAGCTATAAATACTTGGTATATGGCAATGAATAAATGTTTCTCTTACAAAAAATCCAACGACCAAATAAAAATAAATAGCAAATAAAAAAGTAAAAGTATCGTTAGCAATTCTGCATAATGACTTGTAGCTATTATTTAGGGCAAAACATAGGCTAGACATTGTTTTAATTCCGAATGTGCTCTCAACTCTGTGCTTATTTTGGACTCGATTTGCATTCCTTCTTAAACTTGATTTCTCTTAACGACTAAGCATAGCAAAGTTCATGTTGTGTACATTTTTTGCCTTCGCATATACTTAGCCGTTTGAGTAATGGGTATAGAATATTTTTATACCGCAATAATAAGAGGAATTTGAAACTATTATCCAAAGCGATGTATTACATTGATAGCGCTACAAAATGTATCGTTACCGACGAAGAAAGGGCGGGGTGTGATAATTAGCTATAAGTGGACTTATGGATGTTGTGTAAAGAAAAACATTCGTTTTTAACAAGATTACACGACCTTTATTGCTCCGTAGCCATAAAAAGCAGATTGTAATATCGTGCATATTTATCACGTTCATTCGTAATGAAAAATCGATTTTGTTATTTGAGTTTTTGTTGTGTTTTTTAATGTAGGCTAAAAGCGATAAAATTGATCTCATTTCGCATATTCTATATTATTATGCATAATTTATAAAAAGTTTAAGTGTAAATGTGGTATATTATGCAAGATCGTGAGCATGGCGCTCACTGGCTCCGGTGCTAATACATGTTATCTAGTTATTCATATTTTGTGTGTTTATTGCGGCTAAAATATATGTACTTCAACCTTTGTTACACATAGATATTATTATTATTTAGAAAGTATTTACAGTACAGTTGGTGGAATGCGATATAAACATTAAATACGGATATTATAGGGCAAAAACATTTTAGTTCATAAAAAAGATTTCTAGGAGGTTGATAATCTCTACTGCCAAATGACCAGCCAAGGATTGTAGGAATAACGTCCACACTACACATAAAAGTGCATAATTGTGATCTATGATAATTGTCTTAGTGGTCAATCTTAGGCCATTGCCTCTTAGCTTTAAACTATAACATTTTTAAATCTAAATATTATCATCAGTGAACATGTCCAGACCGTATAATTGCCAGTCTGTGACCTTTCCAGCGGTTGGACCGACTTGACATGTCAACGACGAACTGGACAGTTAGCATGATGTCACACCTTCGCGTGTTATATAACCGTTACCATAAATTTCTGTGTAATTAAGTTAAATTAATGAAACTAATATACGCTATTTAAATGATTAAATGTGGATTTTTAGAAGTGCAGTTTTAACTTCTAAAAATTATCGCCTGTATAAATGTGTAAAAAAGCAATTTGCAGTTTTAATAAATGTGTAAAAAAATTATTCATTTAAATAGCGTACATTCGTTTCAAAATACAAACATAATTGAAGAAGTAAACAACATCTAATGAACTAATATCGAACAAATGTATTGGCTTTCCTTTTGTACTGTCTCAATAGCGTGTTTTAACATTCGACGCTTTGAATAAACCATTTGAAGAGAGGCGTTAATGAAAGCTGTCTGTTAAATGAATGAAATTAGTATGATTGGAGCTATCAATAGCACAGCCGGTAATGTTCTCACCTGACCCAATCGCGCGCGTCCGATAATTCGACCATCGGCTCTATAATTCACCTTTGTTAAAATTGAGTTTAGTGCTTATGACGCACAATACAAATTCGCCGGCAAGTGAAAGCGTGACTTTCGACTTTCATTGAGTTTTTGTACAAGTATGTATGGGTTCGTGCTGACCGGACCATATTGTCTCGCCGTGAATGTACGGGACTCCATTATAATATCGGCACCTTCACTTAAACATCTCGCTTTAATAAGATTTCACGGGCGTAGAGAATTTGCCAAATCTTATTAGTTACCATGTTCGATTGTTATCATAAGTAAAGCCTAAAAATAAAATATGATGTTGAAAGCACCAAAACGTATTTTGGTTAAAAGATTTAAACGTTAAATGATCATCGTATTTTTAAACTCTCCTGAAGTATGCAATCAAAAGATTCCTTTCACTCAAAATTTTAATAACTCTGTTTTCACCTAAAAATACCAATCATCTTAACAATTTTTATGCATTTGGAAGTAATACTCAAGCAATATACGTATCAATTTAATTGTGCTTCTCATAGAAAGTTTGATATTCAATAAAGTCTTCGTTAAGAAAGAATAACAGGATCTGTATAATAGCCCAGGATTATATTTAGCGGCGATTCCTTTGTGTACAAGAAGCAACGGGAAAGGCTTTATAGATTTTGTGAATTAGTTTATGACTATCTGAATATGCAAAATAATTGAGCGATCCTTTTTATTGAAATGACTTAATATGCTTGAAAGTGGTTCTAGAAATAGAAATGCTATTGGTACCTTTTAAACTTAGCACTACTAATTATTAAGAAAAAACATTACAATGTTAATGCAACTGCTATGCTATATTTTACTGGTATTAAATCTAACTTGCAAATAAATCAACTATGTATTGGGTTTCACGTACAAAAACTTTAACGGAAATAATATAACGTAGGACGAGGCGTTATAAAGTTTTTTGGACCATAAATAATATATGTAAATCAATCAAGAATGTAATCTATTCGCACGATCTAATAAATGACAAAGTGGACGCCACAGGAAGTATCCAAACGAGATCCAATCATCTATCACACTACGGCACCTTCTCAATTTTAACTCGATTGCGTTACGTATATCAGATTGCGTTCAACGGTCCATTTACACCTCTATCGACATAATAAAGCGGAAAAATTACCACGGCCACTTTTCAGTACGTGATCTCTATCTTACTTTTATTACAGCCGAAATGACACACTTCCAAAACCCATTGACTTTTTGTCGTCGATTAAAAATATATTAATTTTCCGAGAATGTCGGTTACCGACGCCTAGAACGTAAATATTCATTCATTTATCGTAATTAGCGGTTTTGATGTCGCCGCCTACGAAGATTACTAGTTAATGGTCTCTTAATTTATAATCGTAATTAATTAAATAGAAAAATAACAAATCAATAAATAAATTTTAATTGGTCGTGTAAACAAATAGGCGAGTATATTGGATATATAATGACATAGCTCGCGGCTAAGACAGTCCCGAAGATACCGTTGCTTTATGCGGTCCAGTGAGTACGTTTCGGCGTAATGACCTGGCCAATCAACGCACGAAGCTCAGATCTTAATCGCATGCGAATTGATAACGCACTGTCGCCTTTAACTGATACGCTCATAAATAAAATATTTTTCAATGTAAATAACTTATCACGTTTTCTCGGAGTCGAACTTTTGTTTATTACAATAATATATTGAATAAACATGAAAAATGTAATGTTTAATATTGTATCGAGTCCAATACATGTATATAATTAATTAACGAATTGCAATATTTTGCCTTGCCAATAAAATAACAGTTTCTTCACCTTAACATTTTTTAACAATCAATATATACATGTCAGGCCACCAAGAACGACATTTGTTTATTTATTTTCTAACTTTACTATTAATAGCTTACAGAACATACCGTTACAAAGATTGGCTTGTATTCGTATAACCTATAATTAAAGTAATGCCAAATCTTTTTTATCACCGCTGTCAACGCCACCGGCTTCTATATCATTTATTGGATTTCATATAAAAAAGAATGCAAAAACAACCGCCAAGAACATTTCCGTTCCTGTCGTCTCTCTTAAGCGAAATTCCTGTATCATAACAGTTGCTTGAACAGATATACCAATAACTGGTTTATATCACCTTGCTAATTAGAATATTATGCAATTTCCTATCGAAGTATCTTTTATCAGTCATTTAGAGATAATGGAAAACGAAGACAACTGACCGTAACACGATGTAAATTCGTCTATACGTAACTCATTAAGAACAGTTTACCGTTCAAAAAATAATTATACCTCTTTTTGTTTGCCGGCAATCCTCGCAACACCTCTAGTGGCGATTTAATATCGGTTATTAGCAAATCATTCTCAGAAATCTGTTACAATGAACACGAAATACTCTCATTGCTTATGTCCCATTCGTTAAACTTTTTGCGATGACTATCTCTTGTCTTAGAATGTGGGTCGACTTTTATTTCCTCTAAACATCTAAACGAAACAATTTGCCTCCGAGCGGGATTTAGTAAATTATCGCAATTGAATTATCTTTTTTGGAAGCTATCATTTCATCGTTTGTGTGATACTCTAGGTCAATTTGTCTTTATTACGACTCATTTCTCCAAATCATATAACTAGAGAAATTTTCTCAGACCATAACTCTGCCCATTTCGGAATTAGATCTAACCATCAAAATACATTTAGTAGGCGAGTTGTTAGATTTGATTCCGTACATAGATGCATAAATACACGGGTTAGCAAGCGTCGGCAATTCACTAACGAACGATATAAATCGAGTGCTCGAATCGATTTGAAATAGTGCTGTGATATACAAATATATGAGAAGTGTTAATAACGGTTACTCTACAATAAACGTATCTATTTCAACATGTTTTCCGTTCCATACTCCATAACAGAATCGCAATATTTGTTTTGTGGAAATGACATTTACACTAAGACAATTCTGCGAAATGGATTTGTATTTCTGGCTTTAATAGATAACCGCCCAAGGTTATTTATGAAATTTGCGACCCCGTCTGATCTTACAAACCGAAATAGTCCCAGAACGGTATTGTAATCTTTATGTTTATATGTTAGAATATCTCGCATTCTGGTTTATATTATGAATACGGCATTCCAGGTAGATTATAAGCAATATTTGAATATCGAATTATAATTTAATTTGAATCAACAAGCAATAATGATCAGAATCTTGAAAAAACTAACGGTTAAAAAAAGATGAGTATTATGTAAATAAAAGAACCAATAAAATCCTTGAACACCATATAGAAATATTAATGTTCATATTTGTGTGTAATCTTACATTCACTAGAATTGGCTAAAAGGATTTTTGGAAGATTGAAAAAAGCATTCTGAGCATTCATGAATAGGAAAAAGAAAATGAACTTGTAATGATTAAAATGTTGAGACAGATAATAAATTAGCGTGCTTAGATAAACTCTAGTCGTTAAGTAGATGTACTGATGAGGAAATGTCTGATTTACAGGTTCCCCAACAAGAGCCACTAGAAGAGGAAGGGGAGGGAGAGGTGTTGGACTTCCTGCGCGGCGTCACCACAGACATCCTCCACAGGCTCTCGTAGCGCTCCCACCACCGACCACCCGATACCATCACTCCACGCTTCTCCACGCCCGACACCCAGCCGGTAAAACATGTATTATTTAAATGATATCGATCGATGCCAATAAAAAATTACAATCCGTTTTTATGCAAGTGTCTATTTGTAAATACTAATTGGACGGTGTTAAATTTATAATTGGAGGGTGCTTTTATTCAAGTGTTTTACGCTCGGTTGCTGTTGTTGTTTTTCGATTCGTTCGCTCGTCTTCCAACGTGTCCAATTATATTTCATTCCTTAACAGTAGGTATGTATATAATGTTTTGTACGGTAATACTCGTTTAGGTCTATTTATTGATGGGCCAATAGGATATGCGCACTTACTGAACCATTAAAAGGCTCTTAAATTTCCTAAAATCGTATGTTTCAGTATTACCGTGGCGTTTCGAACAGTTGTGTGAATTATAGTCGTTTCTAAATAACTTCATGAATATTATTCCTCGATTCGAATTAGATAAAGCATGCGCATACCCTAAAAGGAGTGGTCAGCGTTACATGAAATATTAATTATTATTACGAATAAAATTCATAAAGCGATGTCCAATCCAGCGCGGCGCACGATAACTAATAACCGTCGTGTTGTCAGCGCGAATTCATATTTGTTTTCGTTGCCGCGCGGGATCGGAGGGCACCCGCTCCCGACCACTCATTAGCACACAATGCGACCACTAGTTGCCGATTCCCGCGATCAATAAACTGTTGTCTATACTCCCTGCCCCATTACCGGCGCTGTGGCCCGATAACGCGCCCGCAAATCTATAACCCGCCGGCGGTCGTTTTGACAGCGTCATTTTTTAAAGACCGATGACCCCATGCTTATTGGACGCTATTCCTACATGTAATTACGCGTTACCGACCGCTTAATTACCCAAAACTACTGCGACGCGGCCGCATCAAGAATTCGGTAAAAAACCACGGCGCCACAGTGTGTGCGATAGCTCGCTGAACAACATGGACGAAACCATTACAGTTTTTTATTGCGTCTATTGTTTAAAAATAGAGCTCTCCCATCGCCTATTAAGAACGTCACTATGACTTCTGCTTTTCTCGCTTCAGCTAGCTAGAACAATTTACAATTATTTGTAAATTTGTGTTTAGAGAGCTATTTTCCAAAAACAATTCGTGTTTAAAAATATATTTCGCTATATGTAAGAAATGCGAAAAAATTGTACATCATAACGTTGCATAATAACTTTACTTTGATAGTTGCACCACTTTATGTTAAGATCGATACTATTAAGTTTATTTACTCTTTTTTTACCACCATAGTTGTAGGCTAACTACACCATGACGGCATACACGTATCAATTTTTTACTATTTCATTAAGCACGTACAAGCTTTCTATTTTTATCTTTTGTTCGACTAGATGGTTCGAATTTCACACTGTGCGACGCCTAAATTACGCTCCGTTTGTCTTCATATTATATAGCGCGGCTAGTTTGCATACGAGTAACGGCGCCTCGTCTCTCTAGATTAATGTTCTTGCCAAAAAACATGTCATACACTTTGAAAGACGCTAGTGTTATACTCAATCAATGTTTAGGATCAACTTTTATAACGGCTAAGGTGTTTCGCCTGCCATATCGGTAGCTAGTCATGTGTATACTATGCCTGTTCTTCTTTTTATTGCAAAATGATTGGATTTAGTTATTATTCCTTTGATATTTTAGTGAGATATTTGATATTTTTAATTTAATTTAGTTGATTTTTTTGTTTTCCTATCTAGTAGAAAATGAAAATTCCTTCGAGGTTTGGTTGCCTTTTCGATTTATTGATATTGTATTGTTATATCATTACAAGTATTGTAATCAACACTTGTTTAAATGCGTATGTATTGAAAATGTTATTATTTTTATTTTTCTTTAGCTTACGTTTATAAAAATATATGAGTTAAAATACACCGTTTACTCTGTATTACTGGATAAACTTGATATCATATACGACTATGTTGTGTGCCTTTCAAGTACTTATTAATATAATGATATTTAATCGAGCACAAATTTTAAATGATACCTACATTTATATCTCGTTAACTGAGAGATAATTATTTATATCTACATTTCATAAAAGGAAAATACTTTCTGGATGTATTCGATACCAAACATAAATAGTTTAAAAATTTACAAAATATGTTTAACTCTCAGTAGCGAGAGCTACACGCATGTATCTAAAATATTTTATTTAAGTTTAGAATGTTCTTTTTAAATCGATACCCTTAATTATAAATCTATTCTTTAGCTAATGTTTCGTTAAAAAAGATATTGAAACACTTTTTCGTAAACTTATTAAAGACTGTTGTCGATATTATAAGTATATTTACATCACTGTAAGTTTTAATGTTAACAGTAATACGATTATATTTTGTATTAATTATTTAAGTTTCTGGAAACATTATATGTATACAAATGTACCTTCAAATGATTCATTTATAAACCTTCTGCATACCTCATACGATTATAAATAATGAAAATGTATTTTTTCTACCTTTCTTTTTTTATATATTCTTTTGTGGGCTGACTGCTCATAAATAAAAGTCGCTTATTATTGTCCTTATTCACAAAGCTTAAAGTATCCAGTTGCTGCCTCACACAGTTGCATCACACTCAAAATTTTCACTATAGGTAATTTAATTTTTTTTTTTACAATAATCATTTTTGTTCTATTATTCTATATGCAGTGACATCAATTTCAATAATTACAATCATCGATAAACAACATAAGTCATGCTCGAGTTTCTGTTTAAAAGCAATGGAATGTTCTCAACTAACTAGAAGTCGTATTGAAGGAAGAGCGAAACTACTCTTTTTCCTATTGTATTTCTACGCACCGAGAGAAACGTTCATTTTAACAAATCGTCATGAATTGAATTCTAAGCGCCACTGAACAAATTAAAAAAAAAAAAACGTGAGACGTTTCTGATAACATAAAGATTTGCGCAAAACTTAGTTTGGATTTCCGAAAATTCCGCATTAATCCCTACAACTATTTTATTTTGACTATCTTTTTAGTACTTAAAATAACACAGTAGACACAAATGTTACTCGGAATTTGTTGTTTTTCTTAGACTTCCTTCCTAGATAATAAATCTTCAATTACAAACTGAATAGTACATTGCCTATTGTGTTGTGAACGCATAATGTTAACATAAACAATTGTTTCATAATTCTCTTTTATCGCTGCGAGCGATTAGTGTGTAAGTTGTTGTATAAATCTTGAAATTTATATTATTTTTATATTTAAATGATATATTTGTAGCACAACGTGAGCAAGCTTGTAAATAGAGTGAGATCGGTGTGTGAAAATTATTTTGTTCTCGATTGTACGACATATTATAAATAAATAGTACACCTATGAGCTTTATGTTTTATTTTCCGCCTTTATTATGTAAGTTTCTATTGTCATTTTTAATGTTTGAGCATCATTTACAATGAGCAAATGCTCATTGTAAATGATAAACTTTGAGCTCAATGTCTCTGTATAAAACACAGGTTGAGCTACGCGATTTCACCCAAGTATATTTTTATATAAAACTATACTATGTCCTTTCTTGGGTTTGTTACAAAATTTCATACAAATCGGTCCAGTAGTTTCGGAGCCTATTCAATTCAAACAAACAAACGAAAAATCAAATCTTTCTTCTTTATAATATGAGAATACATTTGACCTTTAAAATCTTTAATTTTTATTATCTATCGTACGTAAAACTCGCTATTCTTATATATATTTTTTAACGTGCATATTTTATTAGTTGTAAGAAGAGTATAAAATTCAGCAGTCTTATGACGTTATTGAATTGTATGATGCATTTCACAAAATACCGACAACAAATTAAAGAAAGTATAGAAAGTGTAAAATTGCATTTGCTACATATAGCAATTATGTTGAAAAGAGCTTTCCACGACTTATTTACTGGTCACAGTTTGGGTGGGACTGAGTTTTACTGCGTCACACTCATAACGTAGCAATTATCGATTCATACACTTCACATCCATACAGTTACTATTCATTTCGAGAGGAAATAAATGTCATGCGTGATTTATTGAATTGCCAGTTACCCACTGGCATACTAACCAGGTCTGCATTACAGGCTGCTACAAAGTATGAGTAATTATCCAATTAATTCCTTTTGCCTTCATCAATAAGCGACATAAGCTGCATTTATTATAACATCAAATGCCTAACTTTCCCGCATCTATATTTACGCGGACTATAAAATACACATTAAATACAACATTGACAGAATAAGCAAAATAAAAACATTCACATTTATTATACTTCTACGATCTAATTCTTAAAATCTTTTGATTTTATTTGTTTAAATTCTAGCTCAAACATGAATGGTCTTATGCAAAACAACAGGAAATATATGCAATTGTTTAAGACCAGAATAAATCGTAAAAGGATATTTTTGTTAGAAGAACGGCAAGGATCGTTCGTCATGCAAATTGAAGTTGTCGGCAAGGGAGGATATCGGCTGGAAGTCGTGTCATCGCACCACGGCCACGCGTGCTCGTCCTAATGGCCTGTCGCTTATTACTCCTCTATATGCCCAATTAGTCCGCACAGATTGAAACTACCGTCTACCAACGAAACTACATACGACTGACGGACCACCGTGATTCACCCGCGACATTCACAAACACAACTCAAATAACGGTCCGCAGTAATTCTAATGCAATTTTTCTCAACCCAAATTACAGCTATTGTAATAACTATTTTGCCAAACATGCACATGAAAAACAAATTGTAAGGTGCGATGTGCCCAGTCACGATTCCCGAACACTGTTGTGTTATATTCATTACTTACTTTATTTCACTGATAGCATCTTGACGGATGTAGGTAGGTACATCATTACAGGTGGTATGTTTTATGTTCTCTAATGGACTATCTATCTGATTACAATACCAACAAAGTGTAATGTGAATATAACGAAAATAACAGTATTCATCGTATTTGTTTTTATTTATTGGCCTAATGAATCTATTCGAATCTGCAAATTGTAATTATGCAGTGCTTTGTTCTGAAGTAATTGCTCCTGTCGAAAGGTTATTAATTGTCAAGTGTATAGATCTGCTAGCGATGTGACCCAGTGAAAGCCGGCAAATACTTGAAACAACCGGACGTCTCATCGACACTAGAGGACTCTCGGTCGCGAGCGGGAATCGCACGCAGCAGACCGCAACACCACAACCTACATCTGCACAATACTCCATTCGCCAAATGGAAAAATACCAATAAGTGAACGAAAACAATAACAAAGATACACGCAAATCGATTGCAAATGCAAATCCGTTACTTACCAACCAATCTGAACCAGTGAGCCAGTTACAATATTAGAAAGTCACGTTGCATCAGTCATCTGAACTGCAATGTATCACATTGGATTCCCTTTTTATGACAGGCGATGTAATCGAAAACGAAATTTTCAATTACCTCAACTTAGAGTGCTTTCAAATGCTCTGGCAGAATTTTAAATTTGATTTCTTATCCAAGCTCTCCAAAAATTTTATTAATCTATTAATTTTCTATCTTAACTGTTCACCTTCTGATATGGTTTATTTAGAATAGTACGAAGCTTCTTAGGAATCTAAGGAAGGTATCAGGGGCCAATCATTGGAATGACTCTAACATACGACAGCGGTAATGGTATGAATGTTGCTGTTAGTAAGGAAGTCTTGACTAATGCCCAGCTTATCAAGACGAAACCACAACTGATTAGAAGTAAATCGACAAGTCGTGAGCGAGCCGTTTAATAGTAATAAGCATCCCAACTAATTAGAGTAGGTTGTGAACCTCAGGGGTAATGAAAATTACAATTGAACGTAGTTTCTGTGGTAAATTGCTGCGTTCCAGAAATCGCCAACAGAAGATTAACGGGCTTGACAAAATGGCAGTAAATTTTCAGTGTACGTATAAGACAGAGCATGAAATGTGAGCAATATATTATCTCCGTTTACAAATAATGTATAGATAAATGATATCATGCACTCACATCATTAGCCTTTGATATTAACTACATTAAAGGAAGTAAGTATAATATATTGTTAGAAATGTACAACTCAATCCCAGACAGGACATCGATCACTATGAATGCGATGTAATGAAGCACGAATCTCTTCCTTGAATAGGGATGCCGTCGAACGCAAAATAGGACTAATTTTCTAATCTTAATTACATAATTGAAGTCTTTAGATATCCTAACAAAGTGGTATGTTAAGCAGTCGCTAATAGAGTTGATATGCAAAAGATAATTCACGAATATGAACGTAACATGAAAATGGTAGAGTAGTACATATTTCATTTATTTATATGCCTACCTATACATACATATCTAATGACTATCAGTTAAACATGGTACATACCAACCATTATCAATCTTTGCGCCTTTATAATATAATAGTTGTGTGTAAACTATTCTTACATTCAGAACAAATCATATCATTAGTAATGATGGTATGAATAAATGTACCATGAAATTATGATATACAACACTTATTTGTACGCGAAAGATAAACTGTTGTTGTTAGAACATACCCAGTACTTACTGATTTTTTATACATTTCTTAATGTTTATGGACATTGTTTGCTTTAAATCTGCGTACATCCTGAGTTCTTAAAACTTAATGTTCTAAAGGAATATTAATAAACAACGAGTAGATATGCTACTCGTATATTAATAATACGTAATGTGCAGTATCTAAGCACTTAGATACAGTGTGATTGTTTCATATATTTGATTCTGATCTTCAAATACGACCGCTAAAGACATTTTTATGTTTAAGTTTATAGCAAATACGCCCATCTTCGTTCTTAAAGTATCCATAAAATTTATAAACTTAATGAATTTAACAACTTTTAATGGATTTGCTAAGAAACGATAACAGGCATTGATAATTATTTTAAATTTTATTTAAATTTCTGTATTATTGCGTATTTTGAGTAATTATTTAATATTACAAAGCAGCATTCTCCTTCTAAATTAGTCGTAAACCGTAATGTTTCTTGTGCAATATTCGCCACAGGTATTAGTTATTTATGAGAGAGAAACTCCCGACAAGTACTGTAATTGTGTAGGTTGACCTTCCAACAAATTGGTTAGTCCTCTTGAACCCTTAAATAGTCTTTAGACCGATGACCTATAACAATATAATAAATTGATCACGCACGTTCCGGTTCCCATTACGGAGTGATATAAAATAAAGACCTCATTCAGACCTTTCTATATATTGCACATTATGTTAATTTATTTTAAAGGATAAAAAAACGTTTCCATACTTTTATTCATATTTACCTAGTCCTATAAAATTTAATTATGTATTAGACCTTTTATATAAATTCACTGAATTTGAGTTGCCTGAGTTTGCGCCCAGTATATTTTTAGCGTAGTGCATAACTACGCTAAGCCTCCCCAACTCTAGGCGGCTGAAAAAATTTGAGTGAAAGGTCCACTTCCACTCAAAGTGACATGATCATACCAATTTAATTAATAGAATTGCTATATCCCTTACTGAAAACACAAAGGTAGACAAAGTTTACCTTTTAAAGAATGGCACACTAAAAGCGACAGCCTTTATCTTGTGACTTGTATTCAAACCCAACAAGCTTTTAATTAAACAAACGTTAATGCAGCTTACGAATAGATACTTACAGTTTGTACTTTACAGCCATTTAAATTTTCTTCAACAATCCAAGCACGAGTTCATTGGCGTTCAGGCAATAACGATATTATTATTACAGAATGTTATTGTTACTACTTTGGTGTATAAGGCGAGCAATGTCGACTTGTCCCTTTGTCTCTTTTACGACCAGTTCCGACAATCGCCCTTATCTACACGTGTATCTACTATTCGTATCACTCTATATGGAGACCATTCGGTATTATCACATCAGCTTAAGGGCTTCCATTAGCATACAAGTGAATATCTCGATTTGCGGGCGCGACTCGGGCAGATTACTGTCGCAATACTTCCGCGGTGCATTGAATTCGGTACCTTCGTTCCCATTACAGGCTCATGCACCTACACTTGTTAGTATGATCTCTAAATGATAACAATATCGTCGTGTACTGTAAATCGCATTGTACTTAGAAATGCATGAGCGTAGCGTCCCTTTCCATGGCCACATTAAGTCATATTTCACTGAATGTGACACGCTAAGTACTCTCAACTAGGTAATTTAGGCTCCTAGTTTGTCTAGCATTGTAATGCTACATGTGAACCCACATTAGAGACATCGTGAAAGGTGATAAAGTACTTTGCTTTCGCTCTTTACAGTTATGTTGTCTATAGTTTATAATATTTTCCATGCTGTTATCACCGTGCACCGATTATTAGTATTTGCATAGGAAATTAAGCATCTTAATAGAAAAAAGATCTATGGAGTGCATTCAATATAAGGCCAGTTTATTTGTTTGTAAATACGATGAACATTGAACTAATAAAATTAAGAAACGCCTGGCAAATTATATTCTGCAATTAAGTTTAAACAAATTACTTGTATAGACATATGGACCGACAGGCGCTGGCTTCTCAATTTAACTGTCAAGCGAAGCGAAGTTGTCTTAAAGGTAGACTTGTAGTTCATATTTCTAATTAAGAAAACACTGTTTTCAATTTATTTCCTGACCGCACATGTTTATAATAATTCCAATTACTATGTGGAAGTTATTAAAATGTAACTGTCGCGTAAAACGCGTACTTTTCAACTTTGTTACAATTTCTATTTACTGAACGAATGTATTGATTAATTACTAGCACAAAAAGACTTAAAAGTAAAAGACTTTTATGTAAAAAAATGTGAATTCTTCACTATATTACTAAGTTCCATTTTGCTTAGATAAACAATAACAATTTGCAAAAGTTAAATGATAATCAATTCCGAAGACTTTACGTGATATTCATTAACTTTTCATAAGCCCCTTAATCCGATCACAGTAACAGTATGAATGCATAACGGGACTGTGCACAGATCGTGTACAACCTGGAATACATAGGAGGCATGTCGTTAACACAACCCCGGGTGGCACCAAGGTCATTCGACCTCCGTGGGAAGAGCATGTCATTATGGTTTTTATTTATTACGAGTTCATAATTACTAATATGTTGATGAGGCTTTATAAGTTACTGGTGAACAAATTACTGAGGAATATTAGACGATCCTTTAATTCAATAAACATAATTTGTACTTGTACTTTGATGTACACAAAGGATGACGTGAATTATAAAATACCTGCAGTAAGACAGGGTCATAAAACATTACATTTTTATTGACTATTCGCATTTTCGATTTTACCAGAATTCCACTGTTGCTTCCTGTAAATGCCATGGGTGCCATGCCGTGCCATCTAGGCACAGAACCACTTTTATTTCAATATTGACAACTGTGGCCACGATAAAGGTTTCTATTTTAATAATAATAAATGAATGTAATTTGAAACCTTTCTCAGACCATTTTTTTCTTCACGTTGGGAACCACTTCCGTATACAACGGATCTATGTCGAGAGTAAGCATAGTCATTCTAACCTTAAACACAAAATTCAGCCGAAAATAGCACCTGCGTAGCTGACGCACACAATCAGTTTAATTTTGATTCATATAACAAATATCCGTGAAATGACATTGAAAAATATATTTGTATGGCTTCACGTATCTCAGTGTTATGGTTAGATGTATATATGCCATAATATGTAAACTACGTACAATATGCATCATAGTTTACTATAGGAAATATAAACGCGAATTATTTAGAAATCCCAGTATCTATCTTCAGCATCCCACCATTAGAAACAGATCAGATTAGAGTTAGCAAAAATAATGGCTTTATCTGAACTTCACAGGAAATTATGTAAAAACGGTGTCGAAGTTCAAATAGTGTTTAACGAATAACAAAATTATAGAGGTTAGTGTAGTGTTTGTTGTAAAGTAAAGCGCCAGGAAGGCTAACAACTGGTCGTTAGGTAAACCTGACTATAGCTGTAGCTATATTTTATGAGAGGATGCGTTGAGCTGTAAGCGCTTGGGCCAAACATCCATGACCCATAGCATGTAAACATAAATCGTAAAGATGACAATCTCCGCTTCAAAGGGATTTAATTAACTGACTGTGACTAGTTTTAGCTACTTAATGTTGCTTCTCTTAGGTCCTACAAATAACGGCACACAATAATTAATTAACATGGCGTAATTATTTTAATATAGTCCTATATAATTGTATTATATCAAATATTTCTCTACAGAATGTTAAAGAATAACTAGCTTTATATTAAAGAATAATAGCACGTTTAAAGTTGTCAATAATTATCTACTATTTACACTTTCATGAAACCAAAGGAATTATCCACCACCGGGCCTGCTCTACAGCTATAACAATAACTTTGAAATATCGTAATACCAAATTTAAGGAATACTTACATTTGCGTTCGCAATAGTATAAAAATCCAATTGTCAAGAACTTATGTCTTGAACCTGAAAATAAAACTAACCATTCCAGCAGTTCCAGCTTAATCAGGATTCTAGTGACAAACAACCTCCATAATACTTTAACTGTAGATCTTAATTTTTTTGAACTCCTTATTGTCTAGTTTGTTTGGAAACACCTCAGATGGTCAGTTTTTTCTAAAATCTCCCGCTAATAAAACTAAATGGTTAATATAATAACAAAGAAGATATAAAGAAATAATACTTAGCACAGAGACTAATTACTTATAAGTAAAGTAAAACTTGTAAAAAGTTCAATATCAATAGAGTGAAGTGCAAGATGATTACTCAAAAGAAGTTGTAGTAATGATAAGATTATCATGTCGTATCCATACAAGCCATGTATAATCGAGCAAACTTGTATAAATTCACTGTTTTAGAATATTTATCACGCTTCATAAACAAGTTATATAATATTTGTACTTACATATTTTATCTATACAAAAGATTGAACAACATAATTAATCATTAGAGTTTAGGCTATGGTTAAGGGTTTTTATTATATTCTTAAATATATAGAAATTAGTATAATAACTTTAATATTAGGATTAGTGAGAATATTTGTAAAATACTGTTATTTATTTCGGTTTTAAATATCGTAATCAAGACTTGGCAACACTCGTGCCTTAAAAGTTAAGTATCTCGGACTGGAAAATCATAAAAAAATAAATGATTAATGATACTGAATACGTCACAACAGACATGTGTATGACAAAAATGGTGCCCGTTTACCAGCTGGCACTCAATTTTTAATCAAAAAATTGTTTTTTTAATGTAAGTGTAGTGTTATGGCGTCTGTTCTGGATTTGATAAAACACTACCAACATGCAATTGAAAAATATCCTAACGATGAGCAAAAAGTAAGTGTAATTAAAAGCACTGGATCTGCTATACTTCTAATATAGATAATTTCGTAATTTAGTTATCCTTTTAACCCGTTATCTGCAAAAACACACATAATTTTCTTTAAAAATGGCGAATATTTTGCCTTTTCCTAGATTAATATAACAAAGAGTTGAATTATAACGATTATGGACAACTTTCCTGTAATATGAATGAAAGAAGTTTGCAATAAAAAAATAATATTAATTTACTGCGTAATCATGAAAGCTCAAAAACAAAGGTTTTACTCACAAGCATATATTACTCCATAAGTTTGAAAAATTATCTAGGAAATATAAATAATATGTTTTCACCTTACATCACCTTATTAAAAGTAAAACGAGCTGATATTTGCAGCAGATATATTCATCTAGTTTCCAAATAATTATTGACTATCCATATGGTAAAATCTAGTATGAATATCCCTCATTAATATTAATAAAACACATAACACCTTGTATTTCCACAATTCCAGTATTCATAAATGCACTAAAACACTTATTTGCTGTAAAATTATGTGTAGGTAGGAATCTGTATTAGGCTATTGATTGTTACAGATATTAAAGTGTATTGACAAGTTATTTCACCTTGGTGTGACAGTTCAACATTTACAAGAGACAGGAGTAGGCCGTACAGTAAATGCTTTACGTAAAGAGCCGGGAGATGTCGGACAGGCAGCAAGAGCACTTGTGTACAAATGGAAGCTCATGGTAGCTTCCGAAGAGAGTGACCAAGAGGGAGATCATAATAATGAAAGTGAGCGTCCTAAATAACAAAACTTTTGTATTGTCTCAACAGATCATTATTTATTGCAAATAAATAGATGCATGCTAAAATGTTTTTATATTTTGTTGCTTTCTCCCAATCTAAATCTCTCTATTTAATAATTATTGTTATCTGATATGTATTAATAGTCTTTTAAAAATAACCAATGTGATAACTAAACACTATAATTATCAACATACATAGTAAACATAGTTGCTTAACATTGGCATTGATATTAAAACAAACATAATATTAAGACATAGCTACTGCATACTAAAAAACTATTTTAAATTCTTTAGCTTCAAAATATAATGGACATGATGATGGGGATTCCGAGGACAGTCATAGATCAAAATACAAGCAAGAGAAGAAATCATCCGAACGATCAGCCGGGACAGACAGCACACATAGGCATATGAATGGTGATCATAGCAAAAGTAAAAGGAAATACCACAGTAGTGAGGTCAGTGTCTTACTTGTAATAATAAGTGTCCTCCATACCTTTCGTGGTATTTGTAAACATAGTGTATATATCTATGAAAAAAGTAAACCATTGGTCATCACAACAATGTGAACGGAAATTATTTTATTGGGAAATTAAATATATTGACAAATGACAAATTTTGTTCCACACATGCAAAGCTGGTGCGGGCGGCTAGTATTAATATATTTAGCCATTTTCATGAATAAGGCATTCAAGTCAAGGACTTTGTTTATTGCAAATATTTACTCGGTAACTGTGATTAAAGTTTAAATAAAAAAAAATAACTATGCAGGCCCGTAAGTTTAATTAAGTGCAACAAGTAATTTGTATATATTCTCATTTCAGGAAGATGAACCTGACATAAAAAAGTCTAAATTATCTCAAGAAAATGGGCACAAAATTAAAAGAGAACCTGAATCAAAGTCTGAAAGGTCCAGCAGTGAGAGTGGAAGTGAAGATGGCTCCTCTGATTCAGACAGTGATAGTGAATCCCAATCTTCTGAAGAAGAAAAGCCAACACCGGTCAAAGTCAAAGAAGAAAAGATAGATAAACATCAATCATCACGGAAACATAGCTCAAGCCATAATCATAGTTACCATAAATCAGAAACAAGCTCAGAAAAAGATAAAAAAAGCAATGATAAACATTCTAAGCACAGTGATAGTTTGAGACTAAAAGAATCGACAAAGGACAGGAATCATAGTTCACATAGCCAGAAAAGTTCATCAGAATCCAAAGACCATTCGAAAGAATATCAAGACAAACAATTAGAAAAGAAAGACAAAGAAAACAGATCTTCAGAAAAGGAGCGATCATCCCACAAAGATAAATATTCAGAGAAAGAAAAGAAAGCAAAACATGAAGTCTCAACAAAACATAGCAACTCGGAAAAACAAAAAACAGATAGTGAAAAGTCCTCCAGCAAACACAAGGCTGATAAGGATAGATCATCAGAAAAGGAAAAATCATCTGATAAAGAAAGAAAACATAGAGATGATTCTTCAAGCAAACACAGTAGTTCTGATAAATACAAATCTAGCAATTCGGACAAGGCCAAAAGCAACTCCGAAAAAAGCTCCAGCAAGTCTGAAAAACATAATTCTAGTTTGGAGAAAGAAAGGCATAAATCTGATAAAGATAAACACAAAAGTTCATCTGATCGAGGAAGTAAGAACAATCACGATAAGAAGGAAAGACACGAAAGCAAGGAAAAGCATAGTTCCTCAAGTAGAGAAAAAAGTAGTTCCTCTAAAGAAAAGGACAACAAAAGTGATAAACGGCATTCTTCATCGAGTGACGCCAGTTCAAAGGAAGTAAGCAAAAAATCTAAAAGTGATAAAAGTGACAGTAGTAGTCGAAAGGATAAACATAAGTCTAGTTCTAGTAAGTCAAGTAGTAAAGCAAGTGATGTACCAAAGAAAAAGTCTCAAGCTAATAGTGGTGATAGTGATGATGGCATTGATTGTGGCTCAGGTATTATTTCATCAACTTCCTTGTATAAAATATCATGTATTAACAAAAATAAAAATTTTGCATATGATTTTATTTCAGGAGCAAGTTTTGCTGAAGCATTAGGCATGGTCAGTCCAGCCAAAGCCAAAAAGAAATCAATTAAAGACACTCATTCACCCAACAGTTCCTTCAATGGAGATGTAAGTAGCAACCATTTAGCATTAGATGAATATGTAACTTGTAGCTTAATAAAATATGGAATAATATAACACCGAAAGTACGGAATAGATATCCATGAAATTACTTAATTGTATACAGTTAGGTTAGTAGCGCAATTAGGTGATAAGCTAACTTTTTTCCCGGAATTCCCACGTTATCACGATTACGCGGGTAAAACTACGGAGCCTGGTTAGTTAATAATTTCTTATAATAGAAATTATTTTTTTATTATTTTGTTTTTTCTAATTTTTAGCTCAGTCCTGCAAATTTACTCGCTCCGACAGCAAAACTGGCACCACTTCCGAGTATAGAAATCTCGGCTCTCCCGGAAATTTCGCCCAACTACAAACCGCGGCCGCCTCCTAAATTCCTGCCGCACTTTGATGATATGGACTTGAATACTGTCATGTCTTCAAAGAATCAAAGGTGTGTAAAATTTAATACCTAAAAATTATGATTTTTACGAAAAAGTTGTGAAAGAGTATCATTTATGAGTATAACGCTACTTTGTTTTTATCGATTATTTTGAATACTAAAATATTTAATTAAAAATTTATTTTGTTTTCTTATTTTTAACTTGTTTTATTTTCGTTTACAGAACAAAGGTTTACTCTGGAAATAAGGTTTTAGGAAAAATCCCCTCATTGTATGAGATGTGTGTTCAGGTTCTTCAAGAGCACATTGACGGTAAGAGTTTCATGTCGTTTGCAATTTGTTAAGAAGCTGAAGTTACGAACATTAAAATTTGGAATGATAAACTATGTGAATAGCTGATTTATTAATGTTTGTGTGTCATAAAAACTCTTTAAGTATGTTGAATGATTTAGATATTATGTTATATCACATTATTGATAGCGTCTGGCGCCTTTATGCGATAGTTTTGTTTTTAAATTTTGTTTCTCTCGTTTTGACTGTCTCAATTTATTTCCAATTTTGGTATTATTTCAGCTCTTGAATTCACCGGTGGTGTGCCATATGAAATATTAAAGCCGGTCGTGGACAAAGCGACACCTCAACAACTCTTTATGTTGGAACATTACAATCCATACTTGATGGAGGATACAGACCATCTGTGGCAGAAGTTCTGCGAGAAACACTTCCGTAACAAGAAACGGATGGAGATGGAAACGTGGAGGGAAATGTATATGGTGAGTTTCGGTATTTTGCCATTAGCATGTGGATCGAATATCAAAACAATAATTTACTTTTGCTCATACTTCTATGAGAAATGTATTTTAAACTAATTTTATTTAATAATTTTGTAATTGCATTTTTAAGTAAAATTTTAAGCGATAATCTATCGTTACATAAGTTATATCGTTACATACATTAATCATTAAATTTTTTGAATATATTGTTAATATCGAAACTAAATTTTATTTTTGTTTCATTCTAGCGATGCCAAGAAGAACAAGAAATAAAATTAAAATCACTTACTGAGAACATCAAAATCGCTCAGGAAGCTAAAAAGGCGCCCATCAAGCAAACAAAAATGGCTTATGTAGACACTGTCGTTAAACCACCAAGAAATATTGCTCGGAAACAAGTAAGTAATTTTTTTAATGAATATTGAATGTTGATAAGTTAAAGACTGGTGGTTATGATCACTCAGTATCTGAAAACTTATAAGTTAGTGCACTTAATAAGTTTTGCACAATAGTTAAATTAACATATTATAATCTATACTAATATTATAAAGCTGAAGCGTTTGTTTGTTTGAATGCGCTTATCTCAGGAACTATTTAACATGAAACAATTTTTCAAATCAGACTAGTAGTTCTTATTTGAAAAATTATTTCATGTTAAATAGCCCATTTATCGAGGAAGGCTATAAGCTATATATCATCCCGACATTCCCACGGGAGCGAAGCCCTGGGGCGCCGGTAGTTATGAGATAAAGAGAGTATCAATTATGGAAAGTTAGGAGAGGATGGAGAAAGAATGGGATGGGAACACAGGCCGCCGGGCCATCGCTCATCGATACACAGTGCAATACTGCATCACGCCGATCTTCTGCCGTTCACCGTTGCGAGCTTGGCCCACTCGTGCAATTGTCAGTTCCCGATCTTTTGTAGCTGAGGATGTTATAAATTACTCTGTCGCCTCTATCGACATCCGTGGGTAGAAATGGGTTCGCGACACACGTATTCTAACCCGGTGCTACACGGGTAGAGCCTCTAAAATTCTAAATAGATGGTAATATCACGCTTTACATTGCAGGCGCAGCACGGTACCGCATTCGCTGCAACGGCAAGCCCAGCGGCTAGAGTCGCTGCTCTAGCATCCGCTCCCAACGTACTGAAGGGTGGTCGACCAGCCCCTGTCACTACCTCATCATCCCCCTTCATCAAACCCAAGAAAGCCCCGCTCATGCAAAAAGCCCTGCAATTCATGAGAGGCCGCAAACGATGATAACACTCTCGATACCTTGTATGTATTGTGTCATCTATTATAATCATATCGAGGCTATGTTAATTTAACAAATTTGCAGGTAAGTTAGTTGGACCTGTTTGAATGAAATCAACATATTTGTAATAAAATCAATTTTGGCTACATTTATTATACACAATGAATATGTGAATGTGCACTAAGTATAGCCCCTCTTTTACACATAATGAATAGCTAACTTAATGTATACAATTTAAATTAATCAAACTCTGAACAAGAACCCTTTCCTTAAAGTGTGAACAAACTTAATGTAAATGAGGGTGCCTTCAAAGAATACATTAATTAAATGCTAAATGCCAATATTAAACAATACTGATCATCTAGTTTTTAGGATCAATTCTCACAATTTATGAATGTCGAAAATTATTGCTGTTATGCAACTTTTCATACCCTCCAATGTCCAACTAAAATAAACTGCAAATATGTTAAACTTTATTATAACTCCTCACAAATGAGAAAATGACGAATGAGACCTGAAACACCCTTTAAATTAAGAAAAAACAACTTAGTTATTGTTATAAAAATAATTATGTAGTGTGTGATGTTTTCGATGCATTTCTGATGGATAATGTATCTTGATTATACTAGATCTACATAAGAATATTATGACATCAATTCACAAAAACTTTTAGGAACATCAGAACACGGATATTACAAAAATGTATATATGTATTTAGTGTTGAAAATATTTCAATTTAAAATTAGATGAGTTTTCCATACATACATTTAAACATAAAATTGCCCTCTCATCCTGTTTATGGACTCACAACTCTGTTATAACGTTTTGGGGATCTTATATCTTATTTATATAAGGTACTATAGGTATGGTAATACTTTGCCATAACAATATCAGTATCATTATAACATCACATTAGTAACATCTGTACCAATTAGAAAAATATTTGAAATTAAAGGAAGTTTTGCAAATATACATATTTTTGTATTGAATATTTTAAATATACAATAAAACCATACATATTTCATTTATACATATGGATGTCTAAAATACTCTTATATTCTTCACCACTATTTTAACAAATCTTTCATAAGGTATTAATTTAAAATATTGTCCTAAAATATGCATCAAAATGATGAACTTATATATTTTACATAATATATGACACATTACCTGATTTTTTCAGGATTTATGATGTAATATTCATTCTTATTTATTTCTCATTCTTATCTTTACATTTTTTTAATATAACACTAAGTATATTGATCATAAACACATGGAAATGTATTAAATTTGTCTTTATTTCTGTTTTTGTGATATGCAATGAATTATAATATAAATTCTGTGATTTTTATTCATTATTACAACTCGATTTACCCTATATTATGTTGTTTTTGTCTGTTCTATGTGAAATTATGTGAGTCCTTTTTATAAGTAGTTCTTCATGTAAACAAAAATGGAATTAGCACTTGGTATTCTAAAAAGAAAAAAAATATAAAAAATATGTGTATAGAGAAAGTTTCACTGTACTCTGAATTTTAAATCTAGGAAATATTTTTGTTCCTTTGTGAAACCTAAGATGGAATCTGTATGTAATGTAGAATTAATTAGAGCATAGCAAATAAAGAATTTTGAAATGTAATATAATGGAATTTCTATTTTTATTTCTTAACTCCAGATTAAACATGAAGTGACAACATTTTTTTTATAGAATTGTAACATTAAATTGGTTATCTTTTGGAAATATTTAAAGTTTAAATAGATTAAATTCACATTACTGGTCTAGAAATGCAGTGTAAGGATTACTGACATAGATATTTTTTTATGTAAGTAAAAACTGAATATTCAATAAATTTATTGCAAAACTTAACATGATCAACTTGTCTTAGTCAATGAAAACATTAGCAATTCGGTTGATGCTCTTATTATTTAGATATATCAATCCCGTGCCTCGGAGAGCACGTAAAGCCGTCGGTCCTGCGCCTGATCTCTCTCCGGTCGTGTCGGTCTGCCGTCCCATCGGGCTATGAGAGTAAAGGAATAGAGAGTGCACTTGTGTTTGCGCACACACTTGTGCACTATAATATCTCCCGCGCAGTTGGCTGATCTCTGTAGAGATTGGCCGCCGTGGCCGAAATTCGGCTAGGAGGAACGAACGAACGAACGAACGAATTTAGATATAAAATATTATTTAGATATGGAAATTTGAAATGTTTAAAACACATTTGATTGTATCATTTAACATTTTCCCTTGTATGGTTAAATACTAGTTTTACGGCATTCAGTCATTATCTTTATGTGCACTTGACCCCTATGTTGAATCAAAATATATTTTTTAATGTTTCATACAGTTTTAGAAAGTGATCAACTATAATGTTAGAATTGTACTGCTCAGTCATGATAATTTTCCTTTTAAATGTAGTTATAATAGAACACAGTAATATAGACATTGATGTGATGCTTCAAGCAACCAAGTTTCAACTTAATTGTATCAATAGGACTGCTGTTATTGCAGAGATAGATAAAATATCATTTATTTCTTTACACAAAATCTTCTTTACTTATAATCAGTCTCTTTGACTGTGAACAAAATTAATGTTTGTTTATTATCCCATAGGATAAGCTAATTAATTATTAGTTTTTATCCCCACACCAGGTTTTTACTCTATTTATTTGTATATTGTGTGTTCAGTATATTATTACCAATTGAAACTATTTTGTTTATTTTTAAAAGAAAATAATGTTTGTGATTAATTACATTTGGTTTGCAAAATAAAAGACGGTAATTTTATTACTAGTATTTATTTACTTATACATTAATAAATGAATGGTAATCAGGTACTACAGCAATTACAATTAATTAATTATCTGCTGCAAACTATTTAAACTGGTTTTTCTTCTGTATAAGAAATAAGAATATGTTAATGTATCATATTCTTATAGACTTTATGTTATTAAATACATCTATGTACTATACATATTTACATATTTATATAAATTTTATTTGTAACTATAGTTAACAACATATCTGATTTTTAGTGATCAAGAAATTTGATTAATGCTAAAATTGATTTATCAAAAAGACATCAATAAAGGACAACATCAATATTTCTAAATTTAGATTTGAGTTGCTTTTCATAGTCAGTATTAATGATCCGAGGACATTGATATAAAGCCAAGAATTTAAGATTTTTATAATATTCTGAAATTATGTCTACAATAAGAGGTGAAATATTTTTAATTCGAGATAAGCTCAAACTTTGTAAAGTAACCAATTTGGGACTCCCTAATGTTTTTAACAAAAATGACTCTGAAAAATTATTATTATTCCAAATTTGTAAATGTTGTAGATTCTTAAAATTTATAAAAGATATCAGCCCTTCATCAGTAAGGTTTTCACATCTTATTATTGCTAAATCCTTTAGGTTTGAGCATTTTGACAACATATTAAGGCAACAATCATCAATAGAGTCACCTCCATAAATATGCAATGTCTCTAACTTATACTGCTTACATGAAATCAATTTTTTTATGAATGTCAAATCTAAATCCCTAATTTTTTCTATATATACATGACTTAGATTTGTACATTCTAATAAAGTATCACAATTTGTAGGTGTAAGTCCAAAGTCAGACAAAGCCAAGTATTTTAACTTTTTCAGTTTGTTAAATGGAAACATCCAGTCAACATTATTTGACAGTTGAATAGAATTTTTCATACTCAACTTTTTTAGGTGAGGCCATTTCTTAATATCTTCTTCAAAGTTTTTTGCAATTCTACACATGACTAATTCTAATGATATTAAATTATTACATTTTTCTATCACAGACTCTATCACTCCATAATTATACACATACTGAATCTTCAAGCTATAAATAAATTCGCTATGGGTCTTTATGATGTCCAAGTTCTTTTCACTTACTTCACTTTGTCCTGGTTTACCAGAATAAACTATAACAAATCGTCTCCATATACAAGGATCACGCGCCAATTTTCTCCATCTTACACATGTGTTCTCACAATTGAGAATGTCTTCTAGTGTAAGAAATTTAAATAACAGTATGATTAATTCGTCAGGCAAATCGTTTAATTGCACCAAATTATATTGATGTTCTTCAGCCATTCTTGATTAATACTGTAAAATAAAAAATAAAGTTACAAAGGTTTAATACATTAAGAAATATATTTTCCAATACGTAAATTTGGAGTATCACACATACCAATTCATAAATTCAAATATCGTGCAAATATGTTAAAAGTACTTTTCATCTTTTGCGTTTCAATGTTCAATAATTGCAAATCATTGTAATTTCTAAATAAATTTTGGCCAAAATTCAAATTTAATGTTGACAAATCTATATCAAAACATTTTTATTGATTTTGATAATTCATGTACGTCAGATTGACAAATGACATCTTTTTTTTCTTCATGGCAAGTAGCATTGACTATTTGGCATTTCCAAATAAAATGAAAACAGGCGATGGACCGTTGTTTTCACTTTTTTCATTTTTTTGTTAAAAAGAATCAGTTTTTGACAGCATTGCATTTAATAAGTGAACGTCAATCATTCGAAATTATAATACAGGAGTTACATAAACTGCAATGTTTTGTTGTTAATCAATATTTAATTCACCATTTATCCATCTCCAATATTAACTTTAAACATCGATGAACGGTTTATGGGGCTTTCACTCTGGCCAATCTTAAGGCGCCTGCGATGTCCAGCGTTGCCAATGCCTTTATTCGAAATTACCCGAAAATCAAAGTGAAATTCCCCAAATTGGGGCAAAAATATGGCCCAAAATATTATATTCCCCGTAAGATTCCCCACAAACAAAAATCAAGTATTTGTTACATTATTTATTATATATAATATACCTAGAAAACGACACAAAAATGTGCGGATGAGCTTTTTTTTTTAGACCATGACCGGATTTTGAAAATTTCTGATACCTATAAAAACCACACGAAAATTTAAATGACTTTTTTTTAGGGAAAATCAATCATTCATATCCATTGAAAATACTTAGAATTAACCAATTTTCAATGGATATGAAGGATATTAATAAATCCTCACATTCCCTACACAGAACCATTCCCCAATCGATGCGTAATTACCCGCAAATCGGGGAATTCCCCACACATTGGCAACGCTGGCGATGTCATTCATGGCGACCATCATTCCTTGTAATTCGCTAGGTGCAAAGTAGGTGGAGGGGAACCGTGAATCGACCGCAGCGCTCACCGTGTCAAAAAAGCAACCTACAGCGGACCATTTGTCACTTTTTACCATTTATTTCTTTAATCAAATAATATAGACAATATTATTATTGATATAGATTTAAGTAGAAAACTATTAAATTACGATATACCATTGGAAATAATTGTTTGTTTATTGTTTTTCGTAATGACAGTAATCTATTTGACATTTCTAAGTCCGCTGTAATAGCAACCGCTAGTTGGCGTTGTCATCGTGCACCTTGCCAATAGGGCTCACGGAATGCCCAAGAAACGTTGGATGACATTTGGCTTAATTGCATTAAATTTCCAAATAATGTGCAGATAAAACATTTAATTGTATGCCCATCCCATTCCTCTCCCGTCCTGTTCTGCTCCTCTATCCTTATCCTCTCCCCTTCGAGCCGGCAAGGCATCTTCAATATTCATGTCAAAGAGTATATATTCATGTTGCAGATGTTTATGGGCTGCGGTCTGTCACTTAAGATCAGGTGAACCGCATGCCCCGCTTGCCTGCTATAACAAAAAGAAAACAAAAACAGAAGAAGAGAGTCGCAAACCAGAATGTACAATCATATATTATTCATAAAATAAGATATAATAGAATGATTTTCAAACAAAATGAGATGGATTTATTATATGCCAGAACGAAGGAGAAAGCAAATCCTTTGGTAAAACCGCCTTCAGTATTTCGTTGTCTTATATTTGGATATAATAATGTACGCGAAATAGTTTTCATAATTTTTTTTTGGGTAAATCCCTATATGCTTTTATTTCTATAGGTATTGTAATCAGTCCAACGAAGAAGGTATTATATAATAAATTCACATTCTACGAATTCAGGATTAATTAAATGATTAAAAAAAACATGAACGAATTTTGCTTATGGCAACTATATGCAATGACTTGTATTTACCTACCTCGTTTGTATTGGTCCGCAGCTAACCTGCCATAGATAATACGCTATAATATTGAGACCACGCACCGCGCCATCGCATAGTCGCCGACTCGCTATCCGTCGGGGCGGGTCGTCTTTGCTGTTTTATTCTCTACTACACTTATAATTCGTGTATTTTGATTCAAGTGTAGGGCGACCCGATACCTTACCCGACTATAAGTACTTAATTCAAAATGTTACATCTAAAGAATATCGCCAAGGCTGTGTCACCACCCCTAAAAAATACAATTCAAAATGAAGCAGCCAATAATATCCTCAAAATCGTACCTGCTGCTGTGAACGTTTCATGCCGATCCTATGCGAGTCATGAAATTCCTGATAGGCTTAAAGATATACCCACCAGTGCAAATCCTCGATTCTTTGACATGGTGGAGTATTTTTTCCATAGGGCGTGCCAAGTTGTTGAAGATAAACTCGTGGAAGATATGAAATCCAGGGTATCTATTGAAGAAAAGAAGAAGAAGGTAGCCGGTATCTTGAATATGATGCAACCATGCGACCACATTATTGAAATCCAGTTTCCATTAAGACGTGATTCTGGCGATTATGAAATGATCCTAGGATATAGAGCTCAACATTCCTCACACAGGACCCCCACTAAAGGAGGTAAGTCAGTTGTCACTACTATCTATTATGAATATTGCTTATTATTTTACTTATAATATATATATATATATTTGCGTAGGATACTTAGTAGTCGTTGTCGTAGCCTGATTATATACATATATTTATAGCACAGAAGACACGTGATTGTAGAATTTGCTGTTACGTAGATAACCAAATTAACAGGACATAACCTGTAACAAAAAAAAATAGATAGCAGCTGTTTCAAGCAGGTTTCTATTTGTAGCTAGTTGAAACTATACTTTATGCTTTATATTATTAGTCCGAATAATTTATTTTAGTATGGACAGTGTACGTATTTAATTAATTAAACATACATCGATTATGACAGCCGCTTCTACAGTTTGTAATGTTGTTTAAATAAAATACGATTAAAAAATAAATAGTTGAATTGTTCATAATTTTTGTTTTTATTTATGTTCTTTTTTCAATTTAAATTTCTAATAGGAAAAAACATTATCCTACGTTGAACGAACGAAATATTTTTCCATGCGTTTTTCTTTTCATTTCTAATTAGCTGTTAGGTAACACTGTAGACAGTAAGCTTTCCGGCTTGCAACAACTATTCAAGATTATGAAAAAATATCAAGACTTCGAGTTTTATCTTTTGGATATATATTGTTCCTTCCTTTACAATATTTATATATAATGTAAAGAAATGTGATTTCACTAAATACTGCCATATAATACGACAGCGCTTTTTGATCTTCACACTATTTCTGCATTCCATTGCTTAACAATATTTAAATGGAACGTGGATCGATTAAAGCACTTTATTTCGTTTACCTGTACTTTATATCCCGGAATTTTCACGGGATCTGAAGTTATGTGGGTAAAACCGTATATTATAACTTTTGCTACGAATAGTGATGCATTGTTACATCATGTGTACCATCTTCTTTGTATCTGTAATCTGTATCTCTTTTCAACGGTATCATATTGTGGAAATTCATAACACATCATTACAAAATCTGATCTTTAAGTTAAATAATAAGGCATTGTATCTAATTTAATGCTTATATGTTATCATCATATAATATAAGAGAAAAATCTACTTATGAATATGTAATATTGCTCATAATTAGACCCGTGGTTGCTGCACTGCAGAGGTCCAGACTATTTTCTATTTTTATAACAAATACATTGTCGTATAATAGTACACATTGATAGTGACTATTTTGTGATAAAGAATCATGAACATAAAGTAAAGACGTAAAATATCCATTATTGTAAGCAGCTTCTTTATTTATATAGACCTACAGTACATCTACATTTTAGTTTTGTCATTTTAAGATAACCTAGAGAGCTAAGTGATCATCGATCAAACATCTGTCGTGTGTGATAAATCTGTTGGAAAGATCTTATAACAGAGATATGTATGTTCATAGTAGGATCTTGATAAAGATGATGACAAAATCTGTCATTGCTTGTTCATGCTTCGCTGGTGGCAATTTGAAGCAAGGGGCGTAATTGTGACGTTACTGACCTCACGAGTCACATTATATTACGAAACATAACACTGCCGTACTAAAGTTTTCGTTTAAAACCATCAAATAAGAAAAGTACGTCTAATACTCAGACGAGCACTAAATGATAGTAAAACGTATTTTAAGTGACCAACAGTTTCGCAGTTTTAAACGCTACCCAACGACAATAATAATGTAAAAATATTTAAAACTTTCCATAATAGACATCATAATAACATTATTCTTCATATCATTATTTATGAGGACGAAAAGCCGGTCTTTAATAAGAAAAAAAAACTAATTAGATAGATACGGTCAATTTCGTTAATCTAAATCTATTGCTCAAAAGTAATGTGAACATATACATATAGTATACATTTTTATGCAAAAAAAAAAAGTTTTTCCATTTTTTGCTGACTTGGCTGGCGTCTATAATGTTATGAGGTCTGTCCAGAAAAATAAGGGTTTCACCTCTGAATGAGTGGTCAGCTATAAACTAAAAAACTAAAATCATAAAAACATATCTAAAGTATGGTCTCCGCGACAACAAAAATTCCAAGGTCAAAAAATCGATTAAAATTGTAAATATTTCGTTTCGTATGACTTTTCTGCTATTTGTGTTTATTATTAATATTGAATCTGTAAACAGAAGTTGTAGATAATTTAATATATCTATTTTTATATCCTGAGCCTTATTTAAAATAGAGGGGCATAGGAATTTGAGAGATGAGAACTGTATATGTTGTCTAATATTTATTTTATCCAATAATGTTAAACGAAAAGTTTTGAGACAGGTTTATAGCTGACTACCTCTAATTCCGAGATTGTCCTATTTTTTGAAAATTTTGCATTACTGCTAGGTTTTGTCATTTAATGTCCAATAATTAACCACTGATAAAGAACAACTTAACACGATGTAGATAGCAAGTTAAAAGTAACTCGTAGAATTTAAGACGAGCAAACAGGAGACAATAAAAAGAATAAGAATTTTTAAAGACTTGCCCCAATTGATAATATCTACATTATTATTATAAGATAATTTTAGGTAGATACTTAATATGTTTTCATTATTTTAATTCATTTCATGGAAGAACATATTGTGTGGTGACTTTCGTTGTAAAAATAGGAAGGTGGAGTTTTCCAATGTAGGCAACTATTATTAGGCGGCTTGTCCCATATTGAATAGCACAGTAACGTTGTATAATTTCATAGTTGTTTTTCACAAAAAATATAATAGCATGAAATCACGCTCTACGTTAAGTCATTGGCCAATCGACCGCAAAACTAAAATAATAAGTAGAAGAAAACTGTTACTGTTTTATTTTCAGTGAAAAGACTGACTTTCATAGTATCAATTTCGTGGTCTAAAACGAACTTATTATTTGAAATGCGTCGAATTTATTTATAAACGGAGTGGTGGAAATGTATGACAATTGAACACAATAAAATCATCTAAATAACATTAGCATTAGCAATCACTATGTAAAATATGATTATTATTCGTAATAACGATTGGTAAATTTATTTTTTGGCAGGTATAAGATTCTCAACAGATGTCACAAGGGACGAAGTCAAAGCCCTTTCAGCCCTCATGACATTCAAGTGCGCGTGCGTCGACGTTCCTTTCGGCGGTGCTAAGGCTGGCATCAAAATCAACCCGAAGGAGTATTCCGAACATGAACTAGAAAAAATCACGCGCCGCTTCACTCTGGAGCTCGCCAAGAAAGGTTTCATCGGTGAGTATCCACCTGCTTAAATAATAACTGAACACAATTCGTGGAATATTTTTGCTTTCGCTTGTTGCAAAGCGAATTGGTTATATGCTGTACGTCCTTAGAAAAAAGTATTGTATTCAACATTGACATAAAAGCGTAATGGAGTTGGTCTAGACGACCTGCAGTACTATGTCGGTAAATGGTACCATAGAATCCATCAAAACTCTTATACTAATAAACTTAATATGCTTACATTTAAATAGTAAAGTGTAGATGTTGCATTTAAAATGTTTGCTCATGACGCCTATATCAACCTTCATAGTGATTACGAACAGCAAAAAAATACCCACACTTAGATAATGTACCCACTACCCAAACTTAAAACAGAACATAATATAGATGATTATGATCTTAGTCCATTTGTCAAAATCTCCTAGCACTGGAGATCTAGTAAATTGTGTTGTTTTGATTAAAAATAGAACTTACTAAATATATACCTACGTACTACTCTTACTGAGACAAGAGGTGTGGTTATGACGCGCTACACATCAATGTGTTGCATAACAACAGCGTTTTCGATTTCAGTTACATAATTGTTTTCATGAAACTAAAAGTAGATTTTTGATACATTACATTTGTCGTGATAGATAGAATAAATCTTACAAATAATAAGGTATAAATTGAAATGTCACGTAGCCACACGTGGCCACACACCTACCAGCACCGGTGACGTCATTGTTGTTATGCAAGTTACTAAACGTTTTGATAAATATATGTATAACATTTCAAATTTAAAACAAACAATTTTATCTGAAGATAGCAGTTCGCATATTATTATTATGAAACCGAGTTTGTTTGTATTTTCCATTTTACTTCATAGTAACAAACACTTTCGTTTTATCAAAATCCCGACGTAACGATCAATCAAATACGTCAGAGTCTTGCACTAGATAATCAATTAATTTAATCTCTCAGATTTCTCGAATGACTGTTTATCAATATGAGATTAACAGCAACTTCAGCACGCAAGCACTTAATGCGATTATATTCCTAACTAGCTTTTGCCCGCGGCTTCGCACGCGTAGACTACAAAATTAACATAGTTGTTATAAAAAATGATATTGTGACTTTAATTATAAGTATTTTAATTACACGCTCGGCTTTATAAATAACTTTAAAATTTAATCGGAACCAATATTTTATATCAATGTTTTCTAAAAACTTAACAGTCACTTAATAGTCTCTAGGTCAGACAATTTCTAGGGAAGTATGTTCAGATTAAATAAGGAATACTCATACAATAAATCAACTAAAACAAAATATGTATGTAGGTGCAATCTTTGTCGATTCCATCCTCCCTATGTTCTCTAAAGAAATAATAGAACGAATGTGGGACTTATGACAAAACAAAAAAAAATATATTTATGATATAACCCAAAACGAAACAAAAATAATAGTGTTACGAATTAATGATGAAATATTATTGAACTGTGAGAATGGATATCGAATTGACAACCGTTCGCTAAGTTAGATTTTATACATTCAAGAGCACAATCAACACAACACTCGATCAGATTGTATTTTTTTTACTAAGAACCTTTTTAGGTACGTAGGTAGTTGCTACATAAAAAACGTTAATTTCAATGTTACAAAAACTATAACCTCCTCGTTTTTAATATTATAAAATATATTATTATGTCCTTCCGCCGTTATTCGAGGCCTTGTAAACAATAATGAGAGCATCCTTGACTTCCGGCCAACATTTCTTTGTTGTAGTAGTTCCAATACTGCCCTATAGGGGGCGCTTCTGGACTGCCCTCTTCCGTTCCCGCGCAAATTGTCTTTGACAGTAGTTGATGTAAAGGAAATCCAGGCAGCCATTGGCTCATTGGCGTCTTGATTTTTGTGCCGAAAATATATTGTAACGCTGTTAGCGTTCGGTTCTAAATATTTTATTAATTTGTAGTAGTTCTTCATAAGTAAAGTATAAAGTTTTGCAAATATTTCGTGCGGGAATTAAGTGTGCAGCATTTTGCCGTTTAAGTTTGAAATATTCCATTTTTCAAAAATGAATGGGGATAACGTAGCGGAAAATGATTCTTCGTCAATTGCGTCATCGTCTTCATCATCCAGTGAGGAAGAGGAGGTGCTTTTGAACAGGAAGAGAAAATGTGACCAGAAAAATAGGGAGCCCAGCAAGAGGAGGTACAAGGAAAATAAGGGTATGGAATTACTTGCGAATCAGGTGGGTGAAATACAAAATTTTCTTGCAAGCGCCTACCCGCCATTTGGCTATTACCCTCCCGGGTATGGTTATTTAATGGGTGATGATTTGAGTAATTCGAATAATTTGAACAGTTTTGAACAAATTAATGAAGCTCCTGTCGAACCAGAGCATTGTTTTAATTTCAATTTGGCCACAAACTTAAAAGTGCCGAATATAGCGGATACGCCCACTGAACATTTAGAAGTCTTAAATTCATTACAACATTTTAAAACAGAAAATTGGTCAAATGTGCGATACGGGGAGGTCCAAAAAATGTACAACGGGCGTCCGGGTTTCATTGAATTAGAAGTAAATGACGAAATTAAACAATTTGAAAAAACGAATAACTATATTTCAGCTGAAAGATCGTTAAGTGCCATTACGCATGCGTTAATTATGCAAAGTGATGCTTTAAAGAAAGGGGTATCAGATCTTTTGCAGTTTACTTATGATAGTGAAGATTTTAGCAAAGATATATTTCTTAAGAAAATCAAAGAAATTTTTTCAGGGGATTTTCAAAAAATTTCACTTGATTGTTTGCAACTGGTTTGTGGCCGCAGGGCCGATGTGATTGAACAAAGGAGGGAATATTTTCTTAGTTTAGTAAAAGATAAATATTTAAAGGGTGTTTTGAAAAAGATTCCGCCATCTTGTGAATATTTGTTTGAAAAAGAAAAATTTTCTGATTTTATTAAAGTTAATGGGGGTATTAATAAAATTTTTTCAATTAACAAATTCTCTTTCTCTGCGCAAGAGAAGAAAGTTTTACCTGGGTCCCAGGCTACGCAGCCTGGATCTAGAAGATATAATTATAGTCAAACCGGTCGCTTCTTGGCACCGTTTGCAAATAATAATTTTAAAAATTACGCACCTCCCTCGGGAGTGCGGCCTGTTTATGAATCTTTTAATGAACGTTTATTTCGGCCTCAATTTAGACCGCAATTTAAGTAAGTACGATTTAACAGACCACAAAATGGATATTCTGGCGCCTCTCGCTCCAAGGGCAGAGGTGACAAAAAATTTTGACTTTCTGAGGGCGTTTCGAGGGGGGAGGTTAAGGGGGTTTGTGGATGGTTGGAAAAACAGGGGTGCACCAGACAACCTGTTACAAATTTTAATGGGGTACAGAATTCCTTTTCTAGCAAAGCCGCCTTTGGTGATGCCACATCGAACAAAAAATCGATATCAAACTGTTCCATCTGCCGAAATGGATCTGGTAATAAACAAAATGCTAACGGAAAAAATTTTAGAATTTGCTCCCGAAACGCCAAGTTTTTTCTCAACCCTATTCTTGACACCGAAAAGCGACGGCTCCATGCGTCCAATTTTCAACCTGAAATTGTTGAATTATTACCTAAAAATAACGAAATTCAGGCTAATTTCCGTAAATCGAGTTCCAGACTTTTTACAACCACACGATTTTCTGGTGAAAATAGATCTCACGCAAGCGTATTACCATGTACCAGTAGCCTCCAGTCATCGCTGCTTCCTGAGGTTGGCGTACAGAGGTCAGCTGCTTCAAATGACCTGTTTACCTTTTGGACTTGCGACCGCACCCAAGGTTTTCGCGTCCCTAACGAATTGGACTGCGGAAGTACTTCGGGAGAAAGGTATACGTATAATTGTTTTTCTCGACGATTTTCTGATTGCATGCCAAAGCAGATCAATGTTGTTGGATCAGGTGAAGACTGTGGTCGAGACAATGCAAGAGTTGGGGTGGACTTTGAACACCGAAAAATCGGTACTAGTACCACAGACTTCTCTAGAATTTCTGGGTTTAAAATGGGATACCTCGCAGAACAGGAAAAGTTTACCGGAAAAGAAGGTTCAAAATATTCAGAAAACCATTTCTCTCCTATTGAATTATCAAAAGGTAACTTTGAAGGAGGTTCAGAGCATCGTGGGAACTTTGAATTTTGCTCGTTTAGCGGTGCCTCGGGGCCGGCTCAATTTTCGGGGTCTCTTGAATTTCTCGAACACTCTGCTGCGGAGCAATATCAAAACTCCGACTCAATTGCCACCGAAGGTAAGGAAAGAGCTCAAATGGTGGTCTCTGAATTGCAGGAAGAGTTCTCGCATCCATCCGCCGTTAGTTACGCATTTTCTAACGACCGATGCTGCGGACACAGGTTGGGGAGCCGAGTTGAATGGTATGTCAGTCGGGGGGGAATGGTTGGTAGAAGAAGAGCATCTTCATTCGAACCAGAAAGAAATGTTAACTGTCTTAAAGTGTCTAAGCGGAGCCGGTCCTTCTCTGATGCATTCATCAGTTCTTCTGCAGTGCGACAACAAGTCTGTGGTTTCCTACTTGAGAAACGAGGGGGGAACGCGGTCGTCCAAGCTGATGGAACTAACATACAGGGTCTTCAAAGTTCTAGATCTTTTCGACATTCATTTAGTCCCTTATCACATTCCGGGGAAGTACAACGAGATAGCAGATCGACTGTCTCGAAAGAAGTCGATTTCGGAATGGCACTTGCTCCCGGTGCTCACAAAGGTAGTTTTTTCGAAATGGGGTGTACCGGAGATAGATCTCTTTGCCTCGGCAAGGGCTCATGTCGTAACGAGGTATGTAACTCTAGATCAACGGGATCATCAAGCCTGGAAGCACAACGCATTGGCTTGGGATTGGGATTTCTCTCTGGCGTGGGTCTTTCCACCGCCAAGTCTGATGCCGAGAGTCCTCGCCCATCTCAATCGGGCGAAAGGTACGTACTTAATTGTAGCACCGAGGTGGCCACGAGCGTTCTGGAGAGCAGACCTGAAGTCCAGGGCAATAGCGCCTCCGTTCACCATTCGCAACTTGGAGACCAAGTTAGTAGATCTGTCGACAGGTCTTCCTCCGCCGAAGGTGAGAGACATGGTGCTGGAAATTTGGAAATGTGGGGGTGGTCTCAAGCAATAGAAACGTGGTCAGCACAACAAAGGCTGCTTTTACAGTCGGGTTGGCGTAAGTCTACTCTTAAAACTTATAAACCTGCCTGGGAGCGATGGATTAAATGGTGTGATAAATTTAGAGTTAGTGCTAAAAGCCCATCGGGATCGGATTTAGCAAAATTTTTAGCTGACCTGCATTTGGTTGAGGGATTGGCTTATCGTACTATTTTAGTGCATAAATCGGTAATCTCCACTTTGTGTACTACTGAAGAAAATTCAAAATTAAGTTCGAATATTTTAGTGAAACAGATTTTAAAGGCCATTGCAAATAGTAAACCTAAAACGCGGTCAGATGCTATTTGGGATGCAAATAAATTAGTTTCTTGGTTAACAACAACAGATGTTAAAAATGAAAGAAATCTTTGGGAAGTTTCACGTCGTTGTGCAATTCTTTTATTACTGTGTTCAGGTCGTAGAGTACATGACTTGACTTTATTAAGTATCGACGAGGGCTGTTTTGTAGATAACAGGGAGGAAAACTGTATAATTTTCTGGCCTAAGTTTGGATCAAAAACAGACTCTGAATCTTTCGTTCAATCTGGTTGGAAATTATTGTCTAATTTAGAAAATGTTAATATTGATCCAGTGTATTGGATAAGAAAACTATTAATTTTGGGGTCAGAAAGACGAGATTTAGGTGGGATAGATAATTTATTTATAACGGTTGGCGGGAAAGCGGGTGCCGCTACTAGAACCGTCATATCGGGTTGGGTAAAGTCAGTTTTGAGGGAAGCAGGTGTTGAGGGGACTCCGGGGAGTGTTAGATCGGCTGTTGCCTCTAGGAGTTGGCTAGATCATGAGCCCATAGATAAGATTTTGGCTAGAGGAAATTGGAGGTCCGAAAATACTTTCAAAAAGTTTTATAGGAAAGAAGTAAAGGGTGATGTTAATAAGGGTGCTTCATTAAGCCATCTTTTTCAACCATTTGTCTAAAGATTTTATCACATTGGCGTCTTATTTACCAGGCGATAACAAACAGGGTCTCATTATTGTTTACAAGGCCTCGAATAACGGCGGAAGGACATAATAGATGAGTTTTACTTACCATTAAAACTCGTATTATGTCCGGGAGCCTTATTCGAGGCCTTACAGTAAGTGCTGCCTGGTATATCCAATATGGGTATAATGAGACACAATGAGCCAATGGCTGCCTGGATTTCCTTTACATCAACTACTGTCAAAGACAATTTGCGCGGGAACGGAAGAGGGCAGTCCAGAAGCGCCCCCTATAGGGCAGTATTGGAACTACTACAACAAAGAAATGTCGGCCGGAAGTCAAGGATGCTCTCTCATTATTGTTTACAAGGCCTCGAATAAGGCTCCCGGACATAATACGAGTTTTAATGGTAAGTAAAACTCATCTATTAATTGTTATATAAGGTTCAAGCTTATATTATGTTTAGTGGTTTCTAGATCATATTCTAGAAGCTAGGACCATTTTTTGGGGAGGTTTAAATCTGCAAAATTTATTGATACCTCTTCAATTATAATCCGCAGACCTGGCTTCGAAACTACATGACCGGTTTTGATAAAATTTTGTACAGACATTCTTTGAAACCCCAGGTATGACATAGGATAGTTTTTATCCCGAAAATTCTACGGGAACGGGATATATACGCGGGTGAAACCGCGGAGCTCAGCGAACATAGTAATAAAGTGAACGATTTAATTTAGTTCTTTGTAAATCTAAGAGATGGCGCTAGCGTGCCGCATTACTTAAAAATCATGCATGTGATTTTATTTACTGTGCATAAAAATTACACGACAAAATATTTTAAGTGAATATTTCAAGAAGAATGATATTTTTTTGTGTATTTTTAGACATGCAAGGAGACATACATCGCATTTTTGTTAGAAAATCTATATATTTAAAAGAAAGTCGTGTTAGTTACTCCACTTATAACTCAAGAACGGCTGAACCGATTTAGCTGAAAATTCGTAGGCAGAAGGCTTAGGACCAGGAGAATGACATAGGACTTTTAATCCCGGAAATCCCACGGGATCGGGCAATATATGCGGGCGAAACCGCGGGGCACAGCTACTATACAATATTCATGAACAAGTTTAGTTTTATTTGCATGTACATGGCACTATAACCTACTTTTTGACGAATTAAATTGCAAATTCTTATAGAACCCATGGCCTAAACATGCCACAGTTAAAACACAGTTGTTTAATTCTAAGCAGTACGCCCACAAACCGGATACTCTACTAGTTTTCAATTGTTATTCTGGACACACTTGGGGCCATTAAAAAGAAAATTGGCAACGTTTTGAATTTGGTACAATGGGTCAAATAATTGTATGGAATTTACTAATCGTTTGGTGAAAACTTTTATAAGAATTGTTGATTTTTTTTTAAATATATGATTTAAAGATACTAAGAAAAAATGTATGACACTTCAAAAGTGCCTATGATGGTGCCTAATTGGTTGAAATTAATATTTGAAGTTTGAAAGCTTTTGTAGAGATTTTTTGTAAATAAAAAAAAATTGAAAAAAGCAACTTGAGTTTCTTACCGGTTCTTCTCAGTAGATACTGCCTTCCAAATCGGTGGTAAATAAAAAATCAAATATGTATATAGAGCTTTGAAAAAGCCAATTTGGAAAAATAAGTGAATTATTTCTTTATTGCATTTTTCTTCATTTAACCGAAATAATTATTTTCTATGTCCATTGAAAAGTATGAGGTTGCGTTTCTTAGAGGATTCAATTTTATTTTGTTAATGAAGGGGTTAGTGTAAAGTGATATCCACGTTTGAGGGGTTGCAACCCTTATCAAGTTTCCACATCTTGGAAAAAAGGGGTTGCATATGGTTTTTATGGTTTTTCGGGAAAACCATAGATTTTAAATAAAATACTTTTTATACATTATTTCACATTATTATAAACCCGACGTTTTTAACATTTGACAGCGAGCGTGGTCACGGGTGGCTGACAATGTATAATAAACCGCGTTTAAAATCCTTTAAAAATCATTTAACAAGGAAAGTACTCGCGTTAAAACAAACACAAGAAAAAAAGCAATTGATCTCTCAAGAAAATATTGCCAGTTAAATTCTCAACAACTATTCTATATACAAAATACTCCCAACCAACAAAACACGGGGCATTAGGCGATGTAATACAAATCACGGTAAATTCTATGTATTTACACCCAGTAACAGAAAAAGAAATATCAACCATAATCAAAAGCCTTAAAAATACAATGAGCATTGGCATAGACGAGATACCTACATCACTCATAAAAACTTGCTCTGTAGAGTTAGTTCCGATTATAACATTTCTAATAAATTGATCTTTTCTGGAAGAATACTTCCCGGACAAACTAAAAATTGCTATTATTAAACCTGCGTTGAAAAAAAATGGAAAACCAAATGATAAAAATCAATATAGACCTATTGCTATACTGCCAGTGATTTCAAAAATTTTTGAGCGTGCTGTATCCAATCAAGTATACAAATTTTTAGAAAAATATCAACTTTTAAATAAAAACCAATACGGGTTCCGCAAAAAATCATCGACACAATTAGCTATATATAACTTCGTCTTGGAAACACTTAACAATATAATAAACAAGCACCACTCAATCGGTCTATTGCTCGACATGAAAAAAGCGTATGATAAAGTCTCACACACCATTCTTTTAGACAAAATTTATGAAATTGGCATCCGCGGAAATCCATTCAACTAGCTTAGATCTTACCTTAAAAATAGAGTCCAAGTCGTAGAAATTATTAATATAAACAATGATTCCGGAGTTGTTTCAAAAATCTATTCAAATTTGAAAACTATAAATCACTGTATCCCGCAGGGCAGTGTGTTGTGATGCGTCCTATTTTTGATCTACATAAATAATCTCCCAAAAGTAATAAATTCGTCTTCATATTATTTGCAGACGATGTTTCGCTCCTCTTCAAATGCACATCAAATGACACTTCATTCACCCATATTTATAAAGATTTCTCAGAATTAACGCAATGGCTAGAAAATAATAATTTAGAACTTAACATTAACAAAACAAAACTTATACAATTTCATCCTTATCAAAAAAATAAATTGAATCTTTCGGCACTCAGTAAAACACTAAATATACAAGAAGCTAGTGATTTCACCTTACTTGGTATCACATTAGACTCTAACCTTAATTGGAAAAAGCACATTGAAATGTTAAAAACAAAATTATCGCAATTTATCTATGCATTGTCTATATTTAAATTTAACACTGATTCTAAAACAGCTCTAAGTGCCTACTGTGCATATGCATACGCCTGGCTACGCTACGGGGTAGTAATGTGGGGAAACAGTACTGACGCTGAACAAGTATTTTTACTACAGAAAAAATGTTTACATACACCTTTAATCAAAACCCGCGCCGAAAATATAAACTTCTCGTCCCTGAACCCACACTGGAAATATACAGGAAAGGTCCGCACTATAAATGTATCGAAATCAATACATATAATAAAATCGTAACAAGTCCGAATTTGTACATGGAATATTTTGCGGAAATTTTAATGCAGGGTGATGTTATAAGGGATACAGAAGGCAAATCAATATTTTTTTTCTTTCATGTCTGTCTGTCTGTCTGTCTGTTTCTTTGAACATCTACTCCTCCAAAACTACTGCAGCGATTGAGATGAAAATTTACACAATTGCTGATTATATTATAGGCTAACATAATATGTATGATTTATCCCGGAAAATTAAGTGGTTCCCGTGGGATAGAGGCTTACAAATTTATATTGTTTTTGACTGTACTTAAGAGCAGCAGGGCGATTTTAAAAAAAATATAATTGTATAGGTATTTAAGTTTTAAGATACCTACACAAATGTATAAAACATCAACATTAAATGTCGTTTTAACAAAAATTCGTTACTATTGTATAAAGAAATAATAAAACAAACCCACATAGTAAGTGATTCAAGTTTATTTATCTTTGTTTTTTAAGATGTACATACTTTTATAAGAAAAACATATTTTAACATAAACAACTTGATCACTATACTCGTATATCTGACAAAAGCAAAAGGCGTTTGGCCATATCGTAGGTCGTACGTAGGTCTCCTTCTAATAGTTGCTATAGTTTTCCACAAACGTTTTCATCCATGCTTCTATTCGATACATTTTCAGCAATTCCAAACTAAGAAATATTGTCAGAGTAGAGATATAAATCCTCCATCTACCACAAAATTGCCTTCTTCAGCGTCTAAATGATGCTTAAAATGCTTAATTATTGATAATATTTTTAAAAATTTTGCTTAGTCTAACGACAAATCGGTATTTTGGCTTGTCAAAGTCCGAAAATGTCAGAGACTTCATAGTTTATTTTTTATTTGAAAAATAAAGTATTTAAGGTGTATAAGATGTTTTTTTTTTCAAACAAATCGAGTTTAAAAATTATTATATTTTTTGTGAATAAACGTCTCAATAATAACAATAATAATATGTAACCACGGAATAGAAAAAACAAGTGGAAGTGCCCTAGTGCTTCTTTAGTATGAGAACCAATGTCGCCAAACTCACACATTGACAAATTAAATCGTACAATGCATACAAAAGTAGTAATGTCAAAAATTGACAAAAAAACATTTCGGTTGAAAATCGTATTTATTGTTATTCTTCTTCTTTATAATAAATGGCCCCCCTTCCCACAGGAGATGGATTTTGCCAGTATCAAGTATTTATTGTTATTTAAAATGAAGTCTTTTTGTATGACAGTAAGGTAGTAATTAGTTTATCTGTTGAATCAATTTTCCACCTAGAAAAAAGGTAAAACTATTCATCGCTAGAGGGCGATATTATAAATTCATTATATTTTGATCTCTAACACCTTTTAAATAAATGTTATATTTACGGTACAACCGTTTGACACTCAGTTGTCATTTTGCTACTCACCCAGTGATCGATAACTACATGTCGATATTAGTTAAATTTCCACTATAACCGAAAAATGATTAAACATAAATTTAAGAACTCCAAGAGGAGGAAGTCGTACTAACTGATTCCTTAATACTTATTTTCAATTTGTTTTTGTGGTTTGCAGTGTTACATTTTATACGATGGTTTAAAATGTTTCGTATGCGAGTCCAATACTCTTTTAGCTGATTTTATTAAGTTCAAGCATTGTTTTTACATTATTAATTTCACTTATTTATCGATATCAACAAATTTGTCACATCCCTCATCGAAGCTTCTAGAACTTATATCATTTGATTTAGGTACGTATTAAAGTCAATTATGTACTTTAAGTCAACAGCATAAGGTATTTTTTAGTTTGAAAAAATAAACGAATTTGTAATTTTCACAATAATTTACATTTTATTGTATTAAAACAAACTTTTATATTTGCCGGTGATAAGATACATCGCCATGAGACTTATTTATTATGCTGGATCGTTTTTACAATTTATAATTGCGGAATAACGCCCGATTTCAATATATTATATCTGAAGTCGAGACGTTATGTCGCATCAAGTAGCGAATGACGACTGGACCGATGTTGTACTAATGTTCAAAGTTAAAAGTCGCAGGCTAGAGCAGCAGGGCACTTCCACTTGTTTTTTCTATTCCGTGTATGTAACCGTGAACGAAATACATTCAAATAATGGTTTATTTATTTTTTTAATATAGTCGTAAATGATCATCTAAAACTGTAACCTAAAAAGGTCATCACTAATTTATGACGTAATTTCACTCGACATATCGAAAATCATTTCACTTCACTTGAACGACATTGACGTTACAGAATACTAAAAATGTGAGAATGGAAGTGATTTTCGAAGTGAGGGTGAGAGTCGAGAAGAGATTCGAAATCGAAAATCGTGTTTTACAGAATCGACCAGCAGGTGATTGAAACAAGAAAATGTTTTATATGATTAGATAAAATGTCCGCAGATCTACAATTCCACTTTTATTTTATCAACATTAGTTCAGTAAAAGCAAGAAGATATGTTGGAAAAACATGAAACGTTAAACGCCGCCTTACCAATTGCTTTAGCAATTACTTCTCAATAAATTATAAAGATTAAGTATTAATTATTATTATTTTACATTTTCTTTGGTTCCATATAAGACTTAACGAGTAAACCCCCCCCCTGCGCCCATTTTAGGGTAAAAGAAGAGTGCATAAAGATTGCTTTCAGAGTGTTGTTTGTTCGCAGAGTATTTCAATTTTCTTGCCAATTTTAAATTTCCATTGCTAATTGTAAGAAATGTTAGTTTGGTTCAGTAATATTATCGAGGTAGGTACTTTCGTTCTATTATTTCTTTAGGGAACATAGAGAGGATGGAATCGGCAAAGATTACACCTACATACATATTTTGTTTAGGCAGATATAATATATTATTATTTTATTATATATATTATATATATATTTATTTTGTTTTTAGTTGAGTTATTGCATGAGTATTCCTTATGTAATCTGAACATACTTTCCTAGAAATTGTCTGACCTAGAGACTATTAAGTTACTGTTAAGTTTTTAGAAAACATTGATATAAAATATTGGTGCCGATTGAATTTTAAAATTAATAATATCATTTTTATAACAACTATGTTAATTTTGTAGTCTACGCGTGTGAAGCCGCAGGCGAAAGCTAGTATATAATATACTAGCGACCCGCCCCGGCTTCGCACGGGTGCAATGCTGATATACTAAATACGCTACAGAAAAACTGTGAACGTGTAATTATTTGCGACATCACATTAGAAACCTCAAAAATAACAGTATTTGTCCACTATTTAATGGATGATATTATACATAAAAACCTTCCTCATGAGTTACTCTATCTATTAAAAAAAACCGCATCAAAATCCGTTGCGTAGTTTTAAAGATTTGAGCGTTCATAGGGACATACAACATGACACATGACAGAAAAAGCGACTTTGTTTTATACTATGTAGTGATTACCTGACGATCTTAAACATGAAACAAATAATATTAGTTTTAGTAAAAAGTTGAAAAATATATTAGTAAAACAATGTTTTATACCTTGAATGAATTTATGACGGCAAAGATCACTTGACATTTATCGCTTATCGTTCTAACAATTGTAATAATAACTAGCGACCCGCCCCGGCTTCGCACGGGTGCAATGCTGATATACTATCGCGGAGTTTTCTGTAGACCTTTTCATTGTGTACAATACTTAGTACATTATTTTGATAAATCTCGTAGGATTCAGCCTGCGTTTGCAATGTAAGCGGAAAAAATGTAATTATTTGCGACATCACATTAGAAACCTCAAAAATAACAGTATTTGTCCACTATTTAATGGATGATATTATTGACTTAGCACAGGTCATTGATATTATAGATACGCTTTAGACTTACGCCTAGTAGGATATTGTACTGTCCGTAATTAAAACGACTCGTTTTATTTTTATAGGGACTGGGCATAAAATAGTATCCTGTATGATGATAACCTTAAAACGTTAGTTTCTCCTGCCCAAATTTCGGCCACGGCGGCCAATCACTACAGAGAGCAGCCAACTGCGCGGGAGATATTATAGTGCACAAGTGTGTGCGCAAACACATGTGCACTCTCTGTTCCTTTACTCTCATAACCCGATGGGGGCAGACCGACACGACCGGAGAGAGATCAGGCGCAGGACCGACGGCTTTACGTGCTCTCCGAGGCACGGGGGTGTTCCAACACCGCCAAGACTCAGGGCTGTTACTGAGATATCTTTAAAAAATCCCAATAAATTTTTGGCCCCACCCGGTATTCGAACCTGAGACCTCGATCTGCAGTCAAAGATGCAACCACTAGACAAACGAGGTGATAACCTTACTGACTTACTGACTGACTTACGCAAGTCAAGTGCACAGGTCATCGAACCCATTGGAAAGTAAGTTCAAATAACACTTTTACTTGGATTATAAGAGAAAGTCACTTTCCCTGTAACACGTTTTGATAAAATGCAATCATTTTTATGGGACGCCATTTTTTTCTATGTGAACTTTCGTTTTTGTAGCTTTTGTGTGTTTGTTGGTCGGTCACATGAGAACGGCCTGACGGATTCGGATGAAATAGCGCGTCGATAATGCGATTATTGTGTACATTGATTATGTTTGTATCTTTTTTAAAACAGCAAATTAAATAATTCATGACAAATAAAAAAATATAACCGGACTTTTTAGTTTAAAAGGTAATGATAGCCTATTAATAAAAATTTGGTATGTCTGTTAATCCATCACGCAAAAACAGCTTCACAGATTTGGATGATATGATGTAAAATAAAATCCATCACATTTTATTAAAAATCTAATAACTATCAGTAAAAATAAAAACAAACCTGCTACCATACAATACGAATCCTTCGGCGTAATTTTCACAATCTCAAAATGTTCAATATTATTATGTAACAGAGCACACCCATCCATTTCACGTCAAGTCCCACAGTTGCTTACCCACACCTGCCCTCAGGTGAAATTTTCTACACTGTTATGTAACGTTGTACATAACAATGCAGAACCATACCTAGGAGAGTAATATATTGTTATACTAAATGTAATCTTATTTACACTAATCTATACTTCTATACTAATATTATAAAGAGAAAAAAAAAGTTTTTTGTATTAAATATGTATAAAAAGAAACTACTGAACTGATTTAGATGAAATTTTGTACAATAATTCTCTTAAACCCGAGCAAGGACATAGGATAGTTTTTATCACGAAAATCCTACGGGTAAATCCATGGAGCTCAGCTAGTAAATACAATAAAGAAATGAAATGATTGGAAAAAATACATATTCTAAAGAGTAAAGGATAAAGAAACTTCGCACACCCATCCACATCGCGTCAGGTCCCACGGCTCCTTACCCGCGGCTATCTGATATCACACCTGCCCTGCGGCGAGATGTGATGACCCCAAAACGTACATATTGTAAAGAGTAAAGATACTTCGCGCACCCATCCACTTCGCGTCAGGTCCCACGGCTGCTTACCCGCGACTATCTGATATCACACCTGCCCTGCGGCGAGATGTGATGACCCCAAAACGTACCTCTACATTGTTATGTTGTACTGACAGCAAAAAAATATTAAATCTTAAGTGTATTAATACTTATTAAATCCTACTAATATTATTTATGCGAAAGTTTGTGAGGATGTATGTGTGTTTGTTACTCTTTCACGCAACTACTGAACCGATTATGATGGAACTTGGTATACGTATGCCTTTATGGTTTTAGAGTAACATTTAGTCTATTTTCGATATTTTATAGTCGACTAGAACTCGTCTTTTAAAGTATTTTTATTTCAAATTTACAATATAAGAAACTAGCTGTTTCCTGCGGTTTCGCTCCCGTAGCATGTTATATATACAAGCCATGCACCTCGGTTTTACCTGCGTATCTTACTTTTGATTCCGTGGGAATTCGGAGATTAGAACTAGTTTTAATATAAAGCAAGTCAATATTTTTAACTTTATTTTAAAAAGATTTTGTGTGATTGAGAAATAAACAACCAAAAAATCAATATTTATACTTCAAATATTTTGATATAATTTATTATTTTTATTATTTATACATATTGTAATATAATGTACACGATAATATTAATTAAAAAACAAATTCTTGATTTTTTTAAAAATATTTTACATTTTATTAAGTTTTTTTTGCCAACGGTCACATCACTTGCTCACAAATAACTTTCTATTGTATGTCGGAATGTTTATCGATAGCTAGTGATGGGAAGTGTCGATAATTTGTGCCGATGTTCGATTTATTATGCATTGTTTTTGTGAAATGGGAAAGAAAGTACTTGTTAATCTTCAGTAAGTTATTTTTGACAGGTGAAATATGAAAATTTTCCTATTTGATATTTATTTACTAAATTATATCTTTGTTGTGCAATTATTCATACAATGAAAGTATAGATTTCATGTTTAAAGGTGCATTTACATGAGTCGTCAGGATCCGAATGGTTGGTTGTTGTGAAATTATTCATAAAATGAAACATACACATAACATCTTTTTCTTATATTTACTATATTCGTTAATTCATCTAATACTCGTGGATAATGTAGCTTTCGAATGGTGAAAGAATTTTTGAAAATCGGTCCAGTAGTTTTGAGCCTATTCATTACAAACAAACAAACAAAGTTGTCTTCTTAATACTTTTAGTGTAGATAATTTGTGTGGTTTATCCTTAAATACAAATAATATTTTTTTATAACTGTAATTATTTTTTTATGTCTCTATACAATAAAGAGTTTTTTATTCATTCATTCATTCCCTGCATAATATATTTACAATAAATACAACACAATAAAGAGCACATCACTAACGAGGAAAATATAAGCATCGATATATCACATCACTATCAACTCAGTGACCTTCAGCGAAAGTTTCTCGCCCGCCTTATATGAAACTGAGGAAAGATCGAATTTGTACAATATGACTAGAGGTTCGCTCTGAGCTAGACCTCGCGAGTCGCGATGTGTCATGTGACAAGACCTTATTAAGAATATTTGATATATATAACAAATAAGAGATATGAACCTGCCTTTTGGACCCCTCTATCTTCGTAGCCCCCCTACGGAATTCACTCATTGAAAAACACAAGATTTTCTTTTGTCTAATTTACAAAATTTCACCAAGATTAGATTAACGATACTTCAGATATGTTCAGACAAACATTTTTACTTACATCAAAACATACTCTTTATTAATAAATTTTAATTAACAAGATAAATGTAATTTTGCCGACCCATCCATTTCGAAATCGAGCCCACAATTGCTTACTCACACTTATCATCCATTCATACATATTAGAATATGTATTGACACACAATTTTAATATGTGAACATCAACAGAGACGGTTTAGAATACGTGTGTCGCCACCCCATTTCTACCCGTGGGTAACGTAAGAGGCGAAAGAGGGTAATTCTTCTGCATAACGTCATCACTCATCATTCAATGATAAGTTACGTCAATCCTTAACTTAAATCAAAAATTCTGATAAAAAACGCTAAAAGCCTTGACCTATATCAACATCTCGTTTTTACCGTTGTCGCAAAATCTATATCCTTCTCTTTCCCACACCAGCTATTTACGATGAGAGAAAGGGATGGACGAACAAAAGAATTTTTGAAAAATTATGTCATACTTTGAAAAAAGTGAGATGTAGTCATCCGTTTGAATTTTTTGAGATTAACCACTTTGAGTGTGGACTTGGACCATTTTTGATAAAATAACACTATTAAAAGCAATCTACACAAATATTAGATAGAGAAGATATAAATACATATCACATATGTTTTATTTTTCTTTCTATCTCTTATTTTATTTTATTGTCTGCCACTCTACCCTTCAGTAACTTTATGCCTTTCGCTTTCGCTTGGTTGCCTGGAAGAAATTGCTTATAGCAATAAGGCCGCTTATTGCCTCCATTATTAGATTTCGCTCTCGAATTTTGCACTTTTATTTGTATCTTTTTATTTAATGTGTGTGCAATAAAGATATATTTCATTTCTCATTTCATTTTCATATTTTTGTATGATTGTTTATAATGTTTTTACAATTAGAAAACTACATCTTCCCTGAGTGATACAGGCTACATTATAATTTATAATTTATATTATATTATTTTATCGGACTTGCGCAGAAAAGTTAATTTTGGCATTTGGGAAATCTATTTTATAATATCATAGGTCAACTTACTTTCTTTTTCAAGTTTATGTTCGAGAATAATTAATAGTGTATTTACAAGTTAATTATTCATAAGTAAATACTTTAGTAACAAACATGCAGTTTAATGTGCCGTTAAAGAGGATCAGAATAATATGAATTAATTACGAGTTTTTCTTAACATGGTTACTATTTATTTGAGAACTAACACCTTTGCTTGCTTTTCGGCCGTTTTCAATATTCTATCTACCCCTTGTTTTGCTTATTAAAGTCAGGCAAGTCATATTTTTGCACTCACTTTGATTTCAATACGCTGTCGACGGATAGTCTTTGTTATGACTTTTGACAATCAAATGTCATTTAATCTGAGATTACAATCTATCCATAATCTTTGATGCATTATTGAAAACGGCCGTTTATATATTTCAATGTGCAATGTATTTTTGTTCTTGTAATATGCAAATTTGTAATTCTGTCATAAGTGACATTTTCACTTGACTGCTCGGTTGGCGCAGTGGATACGTCAGTGTCTATTGCGCCAGAGGGTGTGGGTTCGATTTCCACGGGTGGAAAGTTATGATTTGGAAAATTATGATGCCCAAACCTCTGCACGGAGAATAACGGCTGAATTGTATCTAGACATAGGCATCTGCTCAGAAAGAATTTTGATCAAATCCCACGGAAACGAGGAAAATTAGGAACCGCGGAGCACACCTAGTATTCCCATAAATTTTTTAATCGTCGAAAAAATAAATTTTATAAAGGTGTTAATTATTTCATGCTTAATAAAAAAATCCCGATTTTTTTGGTCTTGATAAAAATATGTATAATGATATAAATAATGTACTGTGTGAACCAACATTCTAGCTTCTAATTATGTAACAATACAGTACATTAAAGATTGAAATAAATAGATAAATAAATATTTGTTTATCATTGAATTTTCTTCCACTTTAAAATCATCGTAATATAAAACTTATAACTCATAGTGGTCGATAAAAGAAATGTCTACCCATCTCACTCTCACCCACTATCGTCTCAGAATTTCTCATTTCACCGTTCACTTGTTAAACAACTCTATTTACAATGACAAAGTTCCTTATCCACATTCATGATAGCTACTTTGAACCTTATTCCTTAGAGTTAAGGTTAAAAGTTGTGTAGCAAAGAAAGTCCCAAGCAACTTTCTCGAAGTCAAGACAAGTAGTAATGTATGTGCTTCTTATTTTACAACTTTTAAGTTGGTCAGTAAGGTAGTAGGTTCCCGACTGTCACAGGGCGCGGACGTAAACAACGTGACATGTCGGAATTATGCCGGCGTAAATTAAAAAAATATGCGCGTTGGTCCCTTTGAGAATTAAAAAAGATAACTGTCAAAATGACAGCGCGAGAGTGTGTGTCAAAATTGTGTGATGTGAAAATGTTGGTTGTGTTTTTTATCGTTTTGGACTGTTTTTTCGTGGGGGGAGCGGAGTATGATAGAGGTACATTTTTTCTATTAAAATTTGTTTTTTTTGTATGAAAGTATTATTGGAGGAATGTATTTTCTGTATGATAGTGAAAATTGGAAAAATTCTGCGCGGTTTAAAGTAAAAATTATATATTAAAGTGTATAAAGAGCCTACGTCAATCAATATTTTTTTTATTTATATTATTAATTAAACGATAACCTCGTTAAAAATGTATTTTTATGATTATATCTATATTAAAACCTCCATTATAATAGGCTTGTAAACAATTTAATTTGTATAATACATTCTTTAAATATATTATGCAAAGATAAGATAAAAAACTCTATTTTAAGTTATTTTGGGCATATTTTAAAAATATTATTTTATGGAAAGATAAAAAAAATGTTTTTAACATTTTTTTATATAATAATAAATGGTACTAAAAAAATAAATAAAAATCGTTATTTTTTAAAAATAATAATGATTTTGTTCTTATCATAGATAAGGAAAAATGTAGTTAACAGCTATAAAATCTGATAAATGGAGTCTCGAAATATATAAACATATATATGCCGTATAATTAATATGAATATACTTCGAAAATCAACAGAATAAGCTCTACGGTTAAGGTGTAATTATGTACACACAATTATGTACATACCTATAAAACTCTAACTCGGAGACTGAATTGTGACTAGCTTTGATGTGATAACCCTTCACAAGTCACTGAAAATGGAAAAATAATAACTTTTTGACAAAAAATAGAACTGACTGCCTCGCAATAAAAAGTAGAAAATAACTTTATTTCATTTTTGTTGTTTCTAACCATAACTGAGTTGAACGAATGGTTGATTATGATACCCGCTCGTTAATGAAAACGATTCGTATCTATTATATTATGATGTTCCGTCGTTTATAGGACCTTTAAATTTAGTTCTGGTTAAGTTGATATTAATATATTTTAAATTTGTTCTTGCATTAATAATTAATTTCATAGTTGGCTTGTCAGCCATTAATGTTTATTTGTAATTAATATAGTTAGCTGTAGAACGTAATTATAATAATTTTATTATACAGGATGTCCGGCTTTCAATGTTCACTACTACCCTCAATTTACTTTACTTGGAGATAAAATTTGTTTCAACAAGTTTATCTATGCTATTATAAATGTGAGAGTTTGTATATTTGTGTGTCAACCACATCGCAACTGCTGAACGGATTTTGATGAAATTTTGCATATGGATAGGTTGGCTTGATTAGGTGATACTTTTAATCAGAGAATTCCCTCGGGATCAGAAGTTTCGCGGGTGCAACTGCGGGGCGTTTGCTAATAAAGAGAAAACATTTGTGTTTTTGTATGTATGTTTGTAATGTTTTTACACTAAAACTACTACACACTAAATCGTCTCTAAATAGGTTTATGGGGACCCTGTGCGTTGTGAGAAATCATATTATCGTGTAAAATATTTATTACTAGCTGATGCGCGCGACTTCGCTTCCATAGCATAGTTATAAACTTATAAGATATATCCTATGTTACTCGTGGATAATGTAGCTTTCGAATGGTGAAAGAATTTTAAAAATCGGTCCAGTAGTTTTTGAGCTTATTCATAACAAACAAACAAAGTTTTCCTCTGTAAGTTTAGATTATTTAACGATTAGTTGGATTGTAGATAGTACGGTTCAAGAATATTTATTACTAGCGATACGCGCGTTTAACTCTATTTCATCATTTGGTAGCATTTCATTATATACGTTATTATATTATAAAACTGGCTATTGCTCGCGGCTTTGCTCATGTGAAAATTAATAAAAAAATATCCTATCATATTATCCATCTGATAACCTATCTGTATTCGAAATTTCATCAAAACCCGTTCAGTAGTTGCTGCGTGATTGACACATAAACATCCAAACATTCACATTTATAATATTAGTAGGATTATTGGGATTAGTAGATATCCTTACCAATATTATAATTCCGAAAATATCTCTATCTGTCTGTATGTCTGTCTTTTCTTCACGCCCTATATAATTTAATATGATATAATATATATGGGCTCGATATAATCTACGGTTTCTACTAAACTGATTTGGATAAAATTTTGTAGCAATATAGTTTGAAACGAGAAAGGACATGGGATACTTTTTATCCCGGAAATATTTTTGGAATTGGAAATGTATTCGCGTGAAACCGCGTTAAAAAGCTAGTTTAAAATTTCCTTGAAACTTGTATAACCTATAAAATGTCACCCAGCGATGAAAAAGCCGTTATAAAAAAACGACAACCGACAGTCGTCACCGGTTAGCGCTTATTCGCTTAATTAGTACCGATTTTGGTTCAGTGGCCTTAAACTGGAGTTAAACGTGGTTTTAATATTAAATAAATCATGTTTTAACAACTTAATTTATATAACAAATATTCCTGGATATTTAACACAACGCCATCTAGTCCTAAAATAAGCAAAGCTTGTATGAATTCATGAATGAATGAAAATAACTTTATCGCACACAGTACATAAACAACAATACAATAACGATGGAAGTACACATGCAATAGGCGGCCTTATCGCTAAAGGGCGATCTCTTCCAGGCTACCTAATGTAGAGTTGTATTTGTACTATGGAAACTAGATAACTGATAGACTTAAACATACTTTTTTGTAAATACATACGATAGATGAATTAACACCCAGACAGTAGAAAATTACAATGTTCATCACATCATAATTTTCTGCTCGTGGGGATCGAACCCACTCCCTCCGGCGCAATAGACCATTGCTGAACCACTGCGCCAATCGGGTCGTCAATTTGCGTCAGTCATATTGAAGTGTAATTTATCATATTATATAAAAATTGAAGTGAAATTGTCTCCACTTTTCCCTGAACTAGTTGTGTCCCGCGGTTTCACCCGCGTATATCTGTTTTCCCCGTTCCCGTGGGACTTGATCAAAATCCTTTCTTAGCGAATGTATACGTCATAATATCTACCTGTATGCCAAATTTCAGCCCGATCCGTCCAGCGGTTTGGGTTGTGTGATGATAGATCACTATGTCAGTCAGTCACCTTTAAATTTTATATCTATAGATAGGTAGTTACAGAATATAAAAAAAAACATTAAAGGCTTTGCTTTTTCTAATATCGATAAAAGAGTTTTGAATTAAAATATTCGTTTCTCTTATGCAAAAATATAAAAAAACAGTCCGTATTTTGAAATTATTGAATTTTACATTTTATTTGGAGAATATTATGTGTATTTCTAAAATATAGGGTGTATTTTTCTACGTCAGGTCGCAATTATATGGAGTTACTTATACTATAAAGAGACAAACTTTGTTTATTTGGTTGTGATGAATAGGCTCAAAAACTACTGGACCGATTTTAAAAATTCACCATTCCAAAGCTTCATTATCCACGAGTAACATAGGCTATATTTTATAGACTATATATAACACCAGGGCTTCGCTCCCGTGGGAATATCGGGAAGATATATCCTATAGCCTTTCTCGATAAATGGGCTATCTAACACTAAAAAAAATTTTCGAATCGGACCAGTAGTTCCTGTGATTAGCGCGTTCAAACAAACTCTTCACCTTTTTAATATTAGTATAGATTATGCTGCGGGAGCGAAGTCGCCCAGATCAGCTAGTCTGATATACAAGTAAAACCAGATCGTATTAACAGGTATTTCGAGTCGCGAAGTGTTACGTGAAACATACTAATTTTAAAAAGGGGGGAAGTGGATCATAGTGTTACTAAGTGTCATCTAGTGTTATCTAGGCCAAGTTGCATTTGTAATTTTTGGGTTTTTTTAAACGATAACTGGTTTAGTATAAAATTTTGGGGGCCATCCAGTAATCAAACATTTTTACATTAAAAGTAGCACAGTTAAGTTGCCGATATACACAAGAAAAGTAGATTCCGAGCTTTTCTTTCTATATTTTATTTTATTCGATTACTTTAAGAAATTAATTAAATCTCACTACTTGTTACAGGACAATAATTGAATGTGCTTGCTATTTGTTGAGTTTTTTTTTATTATTTTCTTTTCTCTCTCTCTCTCTCTATACATGTTTTAAATGTGTACAGTATTTATTCTTTCTATTTAATGCTGCTTCCTTCTTCCATAGGTTCGCTTGGAAGAAATTGCTAGTTAGCAGTAAAGCCGCCTTTTGTGCTGTCAATTGTTCTTATAATAATGTGTTGTATTTGGTTGTTCGTACGCAATAAATTGCATTCATTCATTCATTTATACACAGTTCATGTAAAACCTTAATATTCATCTTATCATATGTATCCTAAAAGTTATTTTCTACTTTTTAAAGTGAGGTTGGTTTAATTCTTTGGCAAAAAATTATATTGTTGCAAATATTTATTATTATTTATGTGCACAAAAAATTGGGTTAAGTTCAACGAACCGTGAATATCTTTAATAATTATTACATAATTCATATTATAACTATTAAAGAATATATGAACTAGAATTAAATCACAAGAAAATATCTCGTATTTTTTCCTTTTCTTGTTTAAAATACTAGCTGACCCAAAGTCATACGCTAATTTTAAACGTGACGAATTTTACATACACTACTATTATTTGTATGGAAAAATATAATAGTTTTTTTTACTATTATATTCACATTTTTTTCATATTTTACTGTTTAAACCTTTCCTGGACTTGCAAGAATATTTGAAGACTAAAATTAGTCAAATGGGTTCAGCAGTTCCCGAGTTTTAGCTAATGCAGCTTCCGAATCGTAAAAGAATTTTTAAAGTGGTCCAGTAGTTTTTTGAGCCTATTCTTTACAAACAAACAAATTTTTCATCTTAAAATATTACTGTAGCTGAGTTCCGTGGTTTCACGGAAGAATTCTTGGGTTAAAAACTATCCTATGTCATTCTTGGGGTTTCAATTAATCTCTCTACAAAACTTCATCCAAATCGGTCCTGTAGTTTCAAAGCCTATTCAATACAACCAAACGAACATATCATTCTACTTAAAAAAAATTAAAAATACTTATTTTAATAATAAATTATAGTTAGATAGTTTTTTACTATAATTATTCCTAAGAACCTACGTTATGTAAGATTTTGTTGATTAAGGTTTGTATAAAAGATATATTTCTAAAGAGTTTTAAAGTTCGGTTGGACACAAAATGACTCATGTTAATACAAAAAACGATTAACATTTTGTTACAAGATAAGATAATAACATTGTTTTCTATAACGAATAGCTTTATTTTATTGTTAACAAATGTTTTTATAAAATACCATTTGGTGCCCGCGGTTTTGCTCGCGTTAAATTCTGTAATGAGGATACTATTAGTCTATGACCTAATTTAGCTAATGATCTATCTTCAACAAATTGCATCTAAATCTGACCAGTAGTTGCGATGTGATTGACACTTAAAAATCCAAACATCCAAGTTTTAACATTTATGATATTAGTACGTTTTAAAATAATAATACAAAAATCAATAAAAAAACTAATTAAAAAAAACTATCGTCTACCCGTTAAATTTATTCAAAATGGGTTCAGTCGGCTTGATTGTCACACAAACACAAACATCCAAATTTTCACATTTATTTCTTTTTAATATTATTCGTCTGTGTGTACATTTCCTTTCTAATTTACTTTTTTAAAACTTGAAATATTTCACCTTGTAAGATTAATTTCCTTAAAACTAAAATAAAATATTTTCCTATAAAAAGTAAACAAATCTAAAGAAACAATTCTCCATAATTTGTAATGTAATTTTAATGATCAAAAACATGCAGCAAATCTGTATTCCAAGTACTTAGTCCTGTAACGGTATCCAGAAAAAAAAGTACGTGACGTCACGCGATCCTGGCGGTAGGTCAATGCCTCCATTGTTAGGTTTTCAAAATGGCGGACGATGTTTTGAGCGGGAAAAAATGGCGGGAAGTAACTTTTTACTTAAGTTCGTTTTGGAGATATGCTTATTTATTTATTAAAATTCAACATTCTTGTACTTACAGCTAATGCCAAGACATACATTGAATGATAGATTATATAGATTCCAGAAATATGGTATATATAGCATGAAGGTGGATCGACCTTTATCATAAATATATAAATATTTCTGTCCGACGCCAACAACTTATTTATTAAATGCTTATAAAATAATAGAAAACTAGAGTCGTTATTTATTTTAAGCTCGTATGATTTTTCAAAAAATATAGGTCGCTCGCTCCGAGCTAGACCTAATGAGCAATAAAAAACTCATGTTTTCAATATTTTTGACAAAGTTTCGAAAAGAAGGAGGTTCTCAATTCGACCGTCTTTTATGTATGTTACCGCATATATCCGGCATTTATGAACCGAATTGTAAAATTATTTTTGTATTCGAAAGAGTAGAGTGTCCGTGTGGTCCTATTGAAACAAAAAAGTTACTTTCTATTTTTAAGTGTGAGGAACTCGGTTATATTTTTTTGGCAAAAAGTTATTATTATTAATAAATATAAGACCAATTCACCAAATAATCTTAATATTAAAACATTTTTGTTTGTATAGATGCGGTAATCTTTTAAACTGTCAGATTGTTTAGAAAAATTCTTTCGTATTATGATAGACTTTCTTGAGGAAGTCTATATACATTCTACTACACTTAAAACTGCGAGGCACAACAAACCTATACTAATAATTAGAGTTTGTTTGTTTGAACGCGATAATCTCAAGAGTTCATGATCTACTGTTCCCATTAAATCTTTTTTTGTGTAAGAATATAGATAAACCATAAATAGAGAAAGTCTATCTATACTAATATTAAATTTGAGAGAGATAAAAGAGAGAGAGATTAGGAAAGATTTGTTTGTTTGTTTGTGAATAGGCTCCCAAACTACAAGACCGATTTGGATGAAATTTTGTAAAAAGATTCTTTGAAATCTCAAGAATGATATTGGATAGGTTTATCCTGAAAATTATGGGTAAAGCCGCGTGGCACGACAAGTTAAAATTTTATACAATTTTGTATTTGGTTGTCGACATACCTGTCATTACACTCCATTGTGAAAGTAAACGTGGGTCAACGAAAGTGAAACGGACATAGAAACTGTCTGTAGGTTACGGTCGTATACCTAATACGTGGGGGCCGTAACCTAAAAATTACTGAACCGATTTTGGTGGGATTTTTCGTTTTAGAAATTTTTTTGGCAACGTCGTAAATTTCTCATAAGTTCGGCGATTTTGATCTAAAATTTTATAAGTATATAAATATTCCTGGATTTTTAGCACGACGCCATCTAGTCCCAAACTAAACAAAGAATGGAACTATGGAAACTAGATAACTGATAGACATACTTAAACATTTTTTTTTGTAAATACCTACATACTATAAATAAATTGATAATATTATTAAATTCATGAAGTCATTTAAGTAATTAAATTAATTTAATTATTAATTTACAATTAAAAGAACGATTATTAAAAATTTCTTGTAACTAAAATAAAAAAAAAATCTAGATTTTTTACATGCTTTAAACCCGTTAAAATTCGCATTAACGTTATCTTCAATCATAACGCAACATATCACTATAAATTATTTCCGCTCTATTACACAATATACCGTTGTATTCTGTTATTGAATAATTAGTAGAAAATGAAATCTAATTACTGTGAATTTCTATTGGAAATGCGAACAAACTTATCCTACTAATATAGAAAGAAAGAAAGGAAGGAAGAAAGAGAGAAAGAAAGAAAGAAAGAAGGAAAGAAGGAAAGAAAGAAAGAAATAAATCTTTTAATCGTATACTACACAAAATATTACAAATACCAAAAGACAAAAAAATATATACAACTACATAGAACGTAAAACGAAATCTAATTAGTTAATTACTGTGGATTTCTATTGGAAATGTTGTGATCAAACTTATCCTACTAATATAGATAGAAAGAAAGAAAGAAAGAAAGGAAAGAAGAAAAAAAGAAAGAAAGAAATCGTTCAATCATGTACTACACAAAATATTACAATAACAATAGACAAAAAAATATATACAACTATGCACGCTAAGCAATTCTCAAACATAGGTGACAGTCACAGTCTGAGTGTTTATCTATCTATAGTATGTATGTGTTTAACGGCCGTTTTCAATAATGTATCAAAGATTATGGATAGATTGTAATCTCAGATTAAATGACATTTGATTGTCAAAAGTCATACAAAGGCTATCCGTCGACAGCGTATTGAAATCAAAGTAAGTGCAAATAGATTTGCCTGACTTTAGTAAACAAAACAAAAGATAGATAGAATATTGAAGACGGCCGTAAGTATAGAGTCTGGTTGTCATAGTACAAGTTTTGCTTAGTTTGGGACTAGATAGTGTTAAATGTCACAGAGTATTTATTTTAACAAATCGCCGTGAAATAACACACTATCAATAAAACCGCTGATTTACCTCAAACTTTCTAGAAAGTACCATAAAATAAAGAGTAAAGTCCAAAAGCTAATTCCCATTTCTTTTTGTGTTTGTTTTAAATGTAACACGTCAATGATATTTTTTTCAAGTACACGTTATGTGTGAGATATGTATTTGTTTTACTTTCAAAAGAGAATAAAAATTTACACCTTAGAAAAGATGGTATG
>LQNK01000448.1:258610-270253 GCA_001586405.1 Phoebis sennae | reverse complement strand
GTAATTTTTAAACCTCACCATGTATCACCCAGCGTGAGGGGGGTAAAAAATATGGAATAAAATCTCGCGAGATTCATAGATGGCCTCTAAGGTAAAGTTCAGAAGACTTATAAATTGATGAGTAAAAATAGGCCGGTTGTTAAAGCCTCTTCCACACATCGGCAGACGCATACACGGACGTCAAAAATAAAATATTAAAAATATTATTCTCAATTTGTCAAGCATTGCCTTTTTAGCGAATTCCCTTTTGCTTGAATATTTTACTTTTTATTTATTTAAAAAAAAACATAATAATAATTAATTCATAATAATAATTAATAACATTATTATTCTAAAATTTGTCAAGCTTTGACTTTACCAAATTTCCTTTTGCTTAAATATTTTACTTAACAAGCCCATAAAAAATAATCTCTTGATCTTTTAAAATCTTTCAAAATTACCCCTCATTATTCTTTATAAACGGGTTCTCTGAGTAAGATTACTGGAAAATAAGTATTCTTCATAAATTATGAATTTTAAACGGCTTCCAAATGCCTGCCTTAAACAGTTTTTTTTCGTAAATTATAAAGTTGGCTTGGTTCAGTAATTTTACGACAGTGTTTAACAGACAAGTCCTGAGCTTAAAAACCGGGAGTTGAAAAAAATGTCTGCTAGCCTGCTAGCCTATGCTAGCTTTGTTTTTGTGCTGTGCTGTATTGTTTTTTTTTTCTTTTCTTTTGTATTGTTGTGTTTTAATGTATTTAGTGTGTGAGTAATTGTTTCTTTCTTTTCTGTCTTCCTTACTTGCCCCTTAATAAGAATTGATTAATAAAACTGATTTAATATTCGCCGTAAGGCCGAATAGGGGACACGGGATTTCACTTATGTAAAATGACATAGTGTATAACACAGCTTTCGGCCGTCTGTCCCTATGCCTAGATCTTTCAAATTACTAAAAGAATTTTGATGAGGTTTAATTTAGTAGATAGAGTGCTTCTAGAGGAATGTTTATATGTATGTATATTGTATATAACTTGCATAATATATCACGTGCGAAGCTAGGACAGGTCGTAGTATATAAAACAAAATTGCTTCCCGCTATCTGTCCCTGTATATGTTTAAGCCTTTCAAACTACGCAACAGATATTGATGTGATTTTTAAAATAGATAGAGTACTTTAAAAAAACGTTTTATACATTACCATGCATAGTACGTACGAAACCAGGGAGAATCGCTAGTAAATAAACGTTACGGTTTATCGATTTATTTTATATTAAAAGGAAAGTATTGAAAGTTGCTTTCGTAATATTATGAAAGTATAACCGATGGTATTAACCACTAACCACGGGTTATCTAATATTATTTTTCACGGATATCATAAAGAAATGATTATCGATTATGTTTCTTATCATTTTTAGTTAGTTTCACTCTTGAAATTTTTATTAAACATCGATTCTTTTTTGAATTAAAGTTACAAGTTTGCTAAATTTTTAAGATTTTATGTAAACTTTAATCAAGAATTATCATTAAGCTAATGTTAATTAATTTGTTGACTTTACGTTTTATTTTAATGTAACAACGATTTTTGTTTGAAACCTACTACAACATTTTCATATTTAAACTTAAAAATATTAATTATTTACTGCTTCATTAAAGATTTATTTATTACATTTTACAATTAGTGCTCACACAAACAGATTCTAACCTACATTCTTTCTTTCCAGAAGCAAGAAAGCTCTTCGGTGGTTACCGGATAACACCTTCACACTGCAAAGCGAGTCGAGCAGCCAAATACAACCGAGGGAATACCATCTGTATGTTTAACCATGAATGCGTCAAACGAGGGGGTGAAGTCGTAGGGTCTTGCATGGACGGCTTCCTCTTCGGAGCCTGCTGTCAACTCAAATCAGATGCCCAATCACATATACCAAAAGGCCCTGGCATCGTCATGACCAGCTACTTAGATTACCCAGACCCTGAAACAGAAACCGATGATTATGATGGAGATCAGCTCAGTGCGTGGCATGACAGTTTTAAGCCAGTTGTCACACCAGGATATAGGCCTACAGTCGCCACATCAACTGCGAAAGCAGAACAAGACTTGAGTACTGAAACGCAAATGATTTCAGAGGGTCTGAATCAAATTACCAATTCGCTGTTAAGTACGCCTCCAAAAGATAAATATGTGTATATAAAACCGAAACCAGAGAATGTGTATTCTCATAGTACAATAAACCATAATGGTCCTGATACTATATTACTTCATAAGAATGGAAGCGAAGTTGAGGATATTGCTAGGCCTTCAGATTTCAATGTACAAATATCGTCAATGCAAACGAAATCCACGCAACCGCCGCACTCTTCATCAGCTTCTACGGCATCTTTAGTTGTATCAACACACCGGCCAATACTAAAACCTGTCTTCAAACCTAGACCATCAAATAAGAATAACACATCAACAGAGAATTACGTAATGGTGTCAACTGTTACCAAAGAAACAGATAGATTACCAGAACTGTCCTCAATTGATAGTATAATACAAATGTTGAATGGAAGCACACCAAGCATGAAGGAAGACGTCAGTTCACCATCACCTATAGATGTTATGGAGACTAAGTCATCACCGATTCCAACAACAGCGTTACCAGTTTCATACAGCAGTGGTTACCCTGACTACTATTTATCAACTGGACATTACGTGACATTAAAACCATCAGCAAGCAAAAAACCTTCATCAGTCTCCACTAAAAAACCTTTTACAAAGAGACCTTCCTATACAACTCCGAATAGCATTCCTCAAGAAGAGAGGCCATCCAGTAAGCCTTCTTACTCCAAGCCTAGTCAATCAACTAGTCAAGCTATAGAAGCTTTCAACAACTATCCCACAGATCCAAGTGAATTTGGACAAACGGTCACCACCTTTAGCTACGTCAGTTCTACAACTACCAAACGTACTACAACTTCACGTAAACCACCTTCGACCAGCTATGTAACCGGTTCAAAACCGTTAAGACGACCAATCTCACCAGGATCCAACACGGAATACGACTCAAATGTAGATACATTCTCTAGCGTTACCCCAACTGTTATTGTACTGAATAGCTTACCAACAAAACCAACAACATCCTCAGAAGAAACGCAATTCGTGGAGATATCTCAAGAGCCATTTAAAAAACCAGTCAGCCAGATCACAGTTAACAATCATATAGAATCAACGAACAATATTTACATGGGAAAACCTCCGACTTTCGAAAGACCCTCATCCCCCACTGTGGTTATTACACCAAAACCATCCCCTACTACAACCCCTTATCCAGTTCGAATTAATTCAAAACCGAGCCCATCGACTCAAAATTACGACTTCTATGCTGAAACTACAACTTATAAGCAAGAGTTACAAACATCACCAGATGATTTAATAAATTTCCCTCCAGTCAGAAATCCAATGCTAAACGCAACTGGATCGAACCCTTCAGTCTTCAACACGTCAATCTCAATGTCTGATAATGATTTAGACATCCTACATGACGTGGATTTCACGACACCCACATGGCAAGAGGACGAAAAACTGAACGAGAAAATGAATCTATTCGTCAACAAAATTGTTGGAAGTCTTCAAGGAACATTCCAGGAGTTACACGATATAGTCATATTGGATAAAAAACCAAATATAACGAAGACCACGCCGAAACCGCCGCGGAGGACGGTGCCAACAAGAAAAACAACTACGACGAAAAAGCCAATTCGAGTTACGACTACGAAGCGGCCTCCTGTTAAAACCACAAGGAAACCCGTCAAGTTGACGACAGCAGCGCGCCGGCCGACCACCACGACGCCAGTACCTACTACGACGGTTGTTACTACTACAAAAAAACCGGTAAGCTTTTATTATATTGTGGTGTTAGATAAAAAACGACGAGAGAAAGTTTCGTATATTTGCTTGAACTATTCATTGACAGATAAACGACCATACTCTTTCTGTTACGGCTTTATTTTTAATACATTATTTGAACAAATAACTATACATTGCAATAAAACAAAGTTTTTTTATGCAGAATAATCTCCGATAGGAATGGGACCTCGAACTCATTTTCTATATTCGTACTTAAAACTCTGAGGAATCATACATGCGTACATGAGTCAGATATTGAACTTATCCTTGCGGCAAATATTTTTGCTAATTTGCCCATAGTCACATATATATACTTGACAATACCACCAATTTTAATTTACTAGAACCGAAAAATAAGTATAGACTTACACTAAGCGTTACATTTATAAAAAATCTATTATCACCTGACTATATCGCAAAAAAGTTTGTTAAGTTTTAAGCGCTTTGAAGCCAATGTTCTTGTTCCTTTACACCAAGAGCCTGGTCCTATCCTTTGATACATCTCCTCCACTTCTCTCCCTATGATTAATCCTCTCCCTATCCATTCCCCTTCCTTAAAGCCAAGGAATCTGCGACACTTTGCTGTTGTTTTCCTTAGACTGCGGTCAGTCACTTAACATCAGGCGAACCGCATGCTCCGCTTGCCCACTGTGATACAAAAAAAATCTTCTTCCAGGTGACCACTACCAAGAAGCCTCGTCCCACCAAGAAGGTCACCACCACCACTCCCACCGTCTCCACGGTCACGGAGCTAGTTGATGATATCACCACTGAGTTGTACTCCGATCAGAGCATCGATTATAATGATAAGAATTGTAAGTATGTATATTAATAATAATTATAATAATATATTCATCGCATACATATTAATAAACTTAAACTTATGTAACATAAAAATTAAAATTAAAAAATATTCTAGGACATTTAACACTACGCCTTCTTGTTCCAAACTTAGCAAGGCTTGTTCTATGGAAACAAGATACTGATAGACTAATGACGTATTTAAAATGTTAATTAAAGTTTTTAGATCGACTCATTCAAGTATTTTAAAATCAGATTTTATTCAAGCAAATATTAGTACAGGGGGATAGCGATGTATGGTGACTGCATGCTGTGAAACTCGTAGCAAGACATGTGGACCCTCTCTAGTTTAAGATTATATTATTGTACACCTCTCGTGTTTTTTGCAAATGTAAGAATAACATGTCAGTCACCCGTGACCACGCTCGCTGTAAAGTGCTCGAAACGTCAGTGTAAATAATAGTGTAAAATAATGTATAATAAACCGCGTTTAGAATCCTTTTAAAATAGTTAAAATGAACCCAAGAAAATACAATGTTGGAATAAATTAATAAATGAATAGAAAATGATTATCTACGCAGGAAATAAATTCCAATATTAGCTCTCAAAGATACAACTTCTTTTCAGTATGCGGCGTCCGTCCTCTAGTCAAATCAGGCCGAATAGTGGGAGGCAAGAACGCGAGATTCGGGGAGTGGCCCTGGCAGGTCCTGGTGCGGGAGTCTACATGGCTTGGTCTCTTCACCAAGAACAAGTGTGGAGGCGTGCTGATCACCAATAGATATGTCACTACTGCTGCCCATTGCCAACCTGGGTAAGTTTCTTTTTATAAAAAAACATATATTTCCAAACTTATCATTACAACCACCCCCCAGCAGAAGACCGGCGTGAAGCAGTACTGCACTGTGTTTTGTTCGGTTGCCCGGAGGCTTGTATTTCCATCTCATTTCTCTCCCGTGCTTTTCTAGTCTTCTCCCAACTTCCTATCATCAATCTTCTCCTTTTGCCCTCTCCTCCTTTAAGCCAGCAAGGCATCTACATCATTTCATGTTGTAGATGGGTTGCGGTCAGTCACTTAACATCAGGTGAACCGCATGTCCGGCTTGCCTGCTATAACATAAAAATATGATAGCATAAAGCAGTGGCATCTGTACTAGATGATAAATCTGAATTCCGGTTGCCGATGCCTTCACATTTAAGTTTTTACAGATTTCACAGTTTTATGAAAAGGGTTACCAACTATACAAAATCTGTTTTTAAATATAGCTATGTTAGTTAATACTATGCAATATTATATCTAAATTAAAGGTACTAAATTAATGCACCACTTTCATATTTTTAAATTTGCCGTCTAGAAGGACACAATACAATACTATTTAGTTATTTAAAACATATATTGTTTTTAGACCGTTTACATTGTTAATTATAGGTATATATTATTATTTGTATTTTCGTAGAGCCCCCTTTAAATAAGTGAATAAATTCCTGGGTCTTTAACGCTATTTAGTTCCAAATTAAGCAAAGCTTGTACTATGAAATCTGCTGCTGCATGCCTGCCTCCTCCTCATCGTGGTCTTCCAGGGACATATGGGTGACCACAACCACCGCAGAGGCCTTATTTGGCCTGATCTAACAAAAAAAGTGATAGAATTATCATAATGATAAATATCATCACGACTACTTTTATCTGAAAGTACAGGGATTTTGGAATGAAATGAAATGAATATAATAGATATTGCACACATTGAAAGACAGATTTACAAATTAGAGAGAGAGAGAGAGAAATAAAAAAAATAGATTTAAAAAAAAAAATAAACAAATAAAGGAATAAAGGAATAAAAGGATAACGTTACATATTTCAAACCGATTACATTTATCTCATTTGCCCTTCTTTCAGCTTCCTAGCCTCTCTGGTAGCAGTTTTCGGTGAAAATGACATCTCAGGCGACGTGGAGCCCCGGCGACCCATCGCAAAGAACGTGAGAAGGGTGATCGTACATCGACAATACGATGCAGCCACCTTTGAAAACGATCTGGCGTTACTGGAACTGGAATCCCCCGTGAAGTTTGATGCCCATATTGGTAAGATTTCTTCAGTGTTCTTGAAGGAATAATTGACTGTCATTGTGGTTATATTTTTTAGGGGCAGATTAATGTTTTTAAAGAGATAATCATCATTTTTCTTCTTGTACCGAATTACCATATAATTATACTCTTTTTTTTATACATACTTATTTATTCAGGCGTCTATAACTTCTTCGACTTGGCAGCAGATACTATACTATTCTTCTATTCAAATTTTTTATCCGTTTTTCCCTCAACTTACTAAACCATTTGTATTTCATTTATTTTTAACGACTGGCATGGCATCTATACTTCAACCACAAATATTTACTGAATTACTATATTTATTTTATACTTTTGACGTCCTTCCAATGTTATTTTGTCCGCTGTTCCTACAAAAATATAACTAGTTTTCCTAAGTAGCCACTCCTCTCCTTATATAATATGGTGCTGACAGAATAACAGAATGACGTTACAGTCTCTGCTGTAACATTTATGCTGAGTCAGTAATTCAGTTCCCTGAGGTGATACAGATGTAATTGAAAATAGTTCCTACCCGCCTTATACTATTCTTTTATTTTTTAGTAATAAGAACTGTTATTTTGTACCATCTGCTGTATTGTATCACTTTTTTGGGAATAAATGTTTTCTATCCTATTCTATTCTTTTAATACGGACTAGTAGGGAATGGAATTCTCTTCCGGCTTCTGTCTTTCCAAGCAAATATGATCTGATTAAATTGAAGGTCAATGTGAATATTACATAAAGAAGTGTGTTCCATCCTAGACCATGTTATCACTTTCTACCAGGTGAAACTATGGTCAAACATTTCTTCATTGCGGAATAAAAAAATAATAATTGACTGTCTTTATTGTGGGGGGCACTGAGTATACTAGAGGCAGATTTGCTGCGTTTTGCCTAAACGAGGACATGTTTAACGCAATCTTTGTTTGTAACGTCCCGTACGGTAATCCGTTATCTAGCAATCCTGGCAATCGTCATTCCCGCCTTTTGAAGCAGGTGATAATGAACAGGATATTGCAATCTTTAAAATTGCATTCTCAATTCAAATATCCCCATATGGAAAAAGTAATGTTTAATATAAAAATAAATCGCAAAATGTGTTGGTATACTTAACAACGACGCGACTGGACCAATTTGGACAATTCTTTTTTTTAAATTTTCGTTGAAGTTCAAGCATGGTTTTTACGGCGAGAAAAATTGAATTGCCATGTTCCACGCGAGCAAAGATGCGGGCGGAAAGCTAGTGTTTAATATAAATGATTATTAATTATTTCAGTACCGATCTGCATGCCGCAAGATGACGCGGACTTCACTGGCCGCGTGGCCACTGTCACTGGCTGGGGGAGGTTGAAGTATGGGGGCGGGGTGCCCGCTGTATTACAGGAGGTGCAGGTAGGAAAATTAATGAATTATATTAAAATCTTTAGAAGTCAACTTCACTCACATTAATACAAATAATACAATTTTTTTGTGAATAAGTGTTGTGTCCATGTCTATGTCTATGTCTAAAACATTTTTTAAGAAATTTCATATAAAAATAATTCTAATCATTATAATAATCATTTCAAAATAATTTTAGACTTTAATCACGTTAGATAAAATAGGACTGATAAAACAGTATAGTAATATAAAGACTGCAATGGGACTGCCAGTTTAACTGTAAGAATCCTACTACTATTATAAAGGCGAAAGTTTGTAAGTATGGATGTATGGATGTTTGTTACTCTTTCACGCAAAAACTACTAAACCGATTGTGATGAAACTTGGTATACATATAGATAAGGGTTCAGAATAACATATAGGCTACTTTTAATCCCGGAGTTGCCATTTAATCAGAAGTTACGCGGGTGAAACCGCGGGGTACAGCTAGTATTGTTACAAACTAATAGAGGGGCTATGTAAAATTGAGTCGAATTTAATGAAATTGTACTGTGATTCTACACAACTGGCCAATATATAACTAGTGTGATAAATAGAACTAGTGTGTTAACAACAAATCACAGCTAGTCATAACGACTATTAGCAAAGTGAGGGTAGATGGGTCGTGACGTCAATAAGACGTTCGAGCACCGCGCAATCGGTACCAATGCGCCCAGATACTGAACGCGCCTGCTCTATTATACGACTTTGATGACAGCCAACAACTAACAAATGACATTTGCATAGATAGATGACATACAGAACTTGTTAAAACATGAAATCACAAAATGTTGCCAACAATATTAACTTTAACAAAAATTATTTATCTTCAGGTGCCAGTAATAGAAAACAGCGCATGTCAAGAAATGTTCCACACAGCGGGACACGCTAAGAAGATATTAAACTCTTTCATCTGTGCGGGCTATGCGAACGGACAGAAAGATTCTTGTGAGGTGTGTATATTTAAAAAAAAGAAGTAAATATATATAAAGCAATTTCAATTAAGTGCTTTTATGTATTTCATGGTTTTGAAGTTTAAATAAGAAAATTTTTCTTGAGTTTTAAACAGTTTAAAATAATGGCATAAATAACAAAAACAGTGGGTTAATCTCAATTATTCGTGATTAATTCTTTCATTCATACAATAATATCAATAAATTATAGTTAATTCTAGAAAATATTAAATGAATACATAAAATTAAAGAACTTCGTTTTTTTTTATTCTAAAGCTATGTATTTTTATTTATAAAAAAGCATAATATAATTCCAATTTTCACCCCATCAAATCATATGTTTATGTTTGTCAATAGATAAATTTTATCTGATTTAAGCAAATTATAAATCTTTTGTTATTTTATTTTTTAATTGTATTTCTCTATTTGTTTTTTATATATTTTACTCTTTATAATATATCTACTCTATATAATTTTTCTTTTGTCTTTGTTCGATTTCGTCTGTAGTGAATAAATATTATTTTCTGTCCTTTCTTTTTTTTCAATTTTCAACCAATCAAATGTTATATTACGCTTGTCAATAAATAAATTTTATTTGATATCAAATTAATCTACAAAAGCAAATTCAGAATCCAATTTTCATCCAATCAATTTATATTTATGTTTTTCAAGAAATTAATTTGACTTGATTTGGTTTAATTTGATTTCAGGGTGATAGCGGTGGACCACTAGTTCTTCAGAGAGACGATGGTCGCTGGCAACTGGTGGGTACAGTCTCCCACGGCATCAAGTGCGCGGCGCCTTTCCTACCAGGCGTATATATGAGGACCACGTTTTATAAGCCATGGTTAAAATCCATTACCGGCGTTAAATAATAACCGTTGAAAAAACTAAAAAAAAAATCTTTCGAAAAATTGTGTCAATTTTTAAAAAAATTTAATTTTCCTTGAGCAGTGTTTTTAGTTTTTTTTATCTACTTACATCAAAGGTAAACTTAAAACGGTAAGAGGTGGTAAAGTAAAATATTGGGCGACAATAAAACGTGGAAAAAAAACAAACAATTTCTTTTTTACACTGCCGTTAATTAAGACGAAGCATAAAAACAAATTGGTCAAATAAAAAATAGACAATTTTTTTATAACGAAATTATGGTTTTATAACCAATTTTTTATATGTCACTCTAAAAAAATATCAGTCGTAGTCGTAGTCGTAAAACTTGTTGAATTTTTTTGTCAAATAAATCGATTTTTTAACAACTCTGCTTGAACTATAATTTTATTCAGTTTTTGACTGAGAAAATAAATAACTTTTATTTTATTTTTACTTCAAAGAAATTCGTAAAATATTGTTTTGATCATTGTGTAACGATTAAAATTGAAGGCGAAGTTATAGGACTGAATTCCTTTTTATTGCATTAAATTCAGTAAAAAATTATAGCACTATATAAATTTATAGTAACTACCAAAAAGGTACAGTCAAACCTGGATAAGCGAGAGTTCAAGGGACCACAATCTTACTCTCGCTTATAGAGGTTTCTCACTAACCCGAGTTTCTCACTAATGCAGGTTCATGGGTAGCGTTTCTCACTAATAGAGGTACGCAGCAATAGCAAGTTACAACAAGTCACGACATGTCATGACATGTCATTGGATAGGCCTTCCAAAGTAAATTAGAGGTTTCTAAATAGGTTTTTTGCCAAAATAAATATGTTTCGAGAATAGCGATTCTAAAGTCGTAAATGTGTCATACCGCGCGACAGAAAGAAAGCGAGTAATAAACAAACTTGACTGTCGCTTATAGAGGTAAGATAAGTAAAAGTCTCACTTATAGAGGTTCATGAGGGAAAAACGACTCTCCCTTATCGAGGTTTCTGTCTCTCACTAATAGAGGTTTTAGGAGCTAAAATTGACGGGACCCGGCTATAACTCTCACTTATAGAGTTTTCTCACTTATCCAGTTCTCACTTATCCAGGTTTGACTGTATAGGGTTTCTAACGTTATTACTAACTCTTGTGCATAAAATGCTTTTTAGGTATTTTTATAATATCCTAACCTGCCGATTAACTGCTGTTTACGTCATGAGTAATTTTCCTTATGTCAAATAGTATAAGCGTAAAATAAAATCGAGCGATCAACTTTTGGAGAAATGTTTATTTATCATGTCTTCGTTTAGTATAGTCTTAGTATCCCACAACCTAATCAACTTTAATTAAATACACCTTTTAAAATTTAAATTATAGGAGTATACAAAAATCTTATAAGTGTTATATAAATATCTGAACTATAAGGTGTGTATAAAAATTAATTATAAGAGTTATATAAAAATACGTTACATAATTCGGTTTATCTATCTTGACATCAGCTTAGTAGCGGATATTTCTTGCACAATATACGAGTGTAAGGACCACAAAATGTAGGGATACGGAATGTGGATATAAATGTATAATCCCAAGTGAAATATATACTTTGTAACGCTTTTACGGCCCTTTTGCATTAAATGATGATCTCAAA
>LQNK01000448.1:224998-257569 GCA_001586405.1 Phoebis sennae | reverse complement strand
TTTAAAAAAATTGGCTAATTTCCGTACGAAAAGGATAAAACGGGATTAGAACATATTTGTCTGTCTGTTTGTCAGTCTGTTCGTCTGTCTGCTTATCGTACGAATAGTTATAGACAGTTGAAATTATGACGTATTTCTGTTGATATAAAGGGTTTTCCCCGCGTAATTTAGACACACCTATAAGTTTATATTACGATGCTCAACTTTAGTAATAATATAAGAATGTATTGTATAGATATTTTAATTATTCAGTGACTGTTACTGCATTTAATAAATGTTTAAGATGTTAAGTTGTTGTTTTATTTAAGTTATTAAGTATTAAGTAATACTTTACTAGCTATTAAGTAAATTTCGTCCAAATTTGTTTATCTTAATTCTTAGTCCCAAACTAAGCAAAGCTTGTACTATTATAAAAAATTGATAGTTTTGTTACTATGGAAGAGGCTAATCACCCACAACACAAGGTATCCTAGTGTGGGGACTAGAGCTCAAATCAGTTTATATTTTATAGATATTAGGTACATTTAAGACGTATTATTAATAAGAATAATGCAAACTTTTGGTTCTTACATCTATGGTAAATAAACGATTTCTTTCTTTCTTTTTTTCTGTATTAAATCTGCTTACGTAATATTTGAACGGTCCCTAACTATCATAACGGCACTATAATTTATGATCGTTATAATGATAGATACCAAGGCAGATTTTGTTACACTTATCTGCAGATTTTAAGTTGGAAACCTGCGTTAGGATCGTATCGATATTAAAAAGAAAATATTTATTTAGTAAAAAAGTACCATCACCCGCAAAAATATAAACATAGGTATTTACAATCCTGTCATTCCTAGGGTTTCAAAGAATCTCTGTATAAAATTTTATCCAAATCGGTCCTGTACTTTCTGAGAAAATTCAATACAAAGAAACAACTCTTTCCTCTTTATAATATTAGTACAGTTATGCAAGCTTAAAGTTTACATGATTTGATTAAAAAAACACAATTGCCTCATAATATTTTATTACTTTGCGAGTAACTTTACATATCACATCACTACAACTAATTAAATTTCTTAATTTAATGATTACACTTTTTAATTATTTAAATATTTTATGCATATTCTAATTTATTGATTTTGCACAGCAGTTTTAAATAGAAACATACATAGACAATATATAAATTAAATAGCTTTTACATTGATTAAAAATATTTTAATCAAATTAAACTACTCTTTTAGAAAGTACTCAAAAAACATATAACAATACTAACTTATAATTTAAAATCGATACAAATATTAGTATAATTTTAATCATAATTACATTTACATGAAATTACCATTTTATTTAAGCTTTTTTTAAATACTATTTATTTTTTGTTTTCTATATAATGCCTAAAAGCACTAGATTATCATGGAAAAAATAGTAACTACTAAAAGCCTACACAATATTACCTAATTATAATCTACTTTAAATAGTTAATTAAACTATGCAAAACTATATATTTTATATTTTTGCGCACGCTGTAAAATAATTAACTTATTAAATAAAATATATTATAAATGAATAACAATAAAAATATTGTGCCCACTTAACTTTAAAATATTTTAAGATCATAAAAAATAAGTAATTAAACATAGACCTAAACAGCTTTTAAAAACAAATATTTGCTTAGTGGATGTAAATTTTGCTATTTAAAAATAACGCTACAATACAAGAACAAATGAATTACTAAGAACCAACGATTGTAATTTCAGAAACCAACGACTGTCATATCAAAATAGCAACGAAAGTATTTGGGAACCAACGAATGTATTTATCATAATCATTGGTATAATAGAATAGCTGCTAAATTAGTTTATCGTAATAAACTAAAATTTTAATTAAAAACAATTATTTAAAGTAAATTCATTTCATAAAAATATAGTTAAAATTCCGTAAGTTAGGATCACAAAACTTCTTTGATATAAATTCTTCGAACCATTGGTTATATAATAAAATAATGGTCTATTAAGTAGACGAAATATATATTCGAGAAACGAATAATCCAAGAAAATATTTTTTAAATCTATAAAAGTCCAATAAACTTTTACTTTTACAGTTATACAATAGATAGATAAAGCACTACCAAAACAATTACATACGTTTACTAATTTCAATCACATATTTCTAAATACATTGCTTTTATCATCAAATTATATATTTATACTCGTAGATATATGCTCAAGAAACTATCGTAAAATGTATCGGTCTAGAACAGTTACCTACAACATTAATTTTTCTTTTAAGTGATGTAAAAGATATATTGAACATAGAAATAATAATAAAATTAAAATTTTGCACGCCTGGTATGTAGGCAGAATGTATAAAGCCTTACAAAACTGACCACCTATTATATAACTACATTTTGCAAATAAATTAATTTTGATTTTTGATCGTAATTTTCATGATAAATAGCATATAATTATCATTAATTCGTTAGACTAAGCAAACCATCATATTATATTGAGAAGCATTAACACCTAGCGAAATCCTCGCAGCGCTTATAACATATCTATAAACGTTATATCATCGTACGAGGTTATCGTTTACTTAGAAATCTTGCCTTTGTAATGTAGGCATTTTCTGCAAATCGCATCTGCCTTATTCTTAATACTTTGTGTTGTGATAGCTCTATCAGACTCAGGTTTAGCATCTTCCCCATCGAAGGTACCTTCACTGAATTGCTGAATCAACTTCTTGATGTAACTGCCCGGTCCTTTTATGGTCAATTTAGTGTTAGGATCAGAACCTGCCTGTACATCTTGTACGTTACCGAATTCAGGGTTGCCTATATTAAGTTTTTCTTCCACTGCGTTGAAATGAATCTTATCATCAGTAAACGATTTCGTTTCAGTAGGAGTAATGATAATTTCGTTTTTCTTAGTATCGATCGTTATTTTAGCGTCTTCAAAGTTTAGTTCTGATAGAGAAACGTCTACGGATTTTGATCTGAATTGTTTTGGTATATTTGGTACGTAAAGTTGGTTTGAATCATTGGCGTCTTGTTTTATAGTACCGCTAGATGTCACTGGTGAAGTGGAAATAGACGATCGTTCCCCTGGACTCGAACCTGGTAATTTAAATGTGTTATAACTGGGTTTATTATAAGTGGTTCAAGCTGTATGAAAAGTGAATCCCACCACCTAAAATCAACTAGTTACCTTAATAATTCGCCCCGATTGGTTCACCTTTCAATCCTTTAATGAAAATAAAATTTGAATCAACAAAAACTGTTTGGCTATTTAATAACATAATACGTGTCGGATTTAAGATAAGTTAAATTAATACTTTCTATAGCTTATATTCTACCTTCATTAACACAAATAAGTGATGAAAAGAACCCAATACCAAATGAAAGGCAATGGAAAAAGAGAAAATTAGTAAGCTTTATGATAAAATAGGATACTTGACTATGTTTAAAATTATCAAGTCGTTGGTAGACTATTATATGTTTTCAAGGAACCACCAATATTTTATTATATGTTTATTATATAAATATTTTATAATAAGTATAAGCATTGAGCTGAGTTCCGCGGTTTCACCCGCGTATATATCCCGTCCCCGTGGAATTTTCGGAACAAACACTATCCTATGTCATTTCTGGGGTACCAAAGAATTTCTATACAAAATTTCATCCAAATCGGTCCTGAAGTTTCGGAGCTAATTCAATACAAACAAAAAAATCTTTCCTATTTATAATATCAGTATATGTTAGCGAAACCAACGATATATCGATCGTACATAGTCAAATAGCCCAATGCCCAGTTCCTATAAAAATAAAACGAGTCGTTTTACTTACGGACAGTACAATATACTAGGCGTAAGTTTAAAACTTAATAAACGTGGCGTAAACATAACTATAAAAATTGGTGACTTACGGCCGTTTTCAATAATGTATCAAACATTATAGATAGATTGTAATCTCAGATTATATGACATTAGATTCACAGTCATAACAAAAGCTATCCGTCGACAGCGTATTGAAATTAAAGTAAGTGCAAATAGATTTGCACTGACTTTAGTAAGCAAAACAAGGGTTAGATATAATAGAACCACGACGTCCCGATTGGCGCAGTGGTTCAGCACTGGTCTATTGCACCGGAGGTTGTGGGTTCGACCCCCACAAGCAGAAAATTATGATATGACGAACATTATAATTTTCTAGTATCTGGGTGTTAATTTACCTATAGTATGTATGTTTTACAAAAAAAAGTATGCCTATCAGTTAACTAGATTCCATAGTACAAGCTTTGCTTAGTTTGGGACTAGATGGCGTTGTGTTAAATGTCCAGGAATTATTATTATTAGAAAACGGCCGTTAATGAAGACTCGTATCTGTTATAGGAACTAGGCTTCAAGCAACCAGCCACCAACCATTAGAGACGTCCTCCCTCTCCTCAGAGCAGAGCGGGAGGGACTGCTCCATCATCAGACCCTGGACCATGTCCATGCAAGAGTCAAGCGAGAACTTCTTGCCAACCATGCGGATACCGCGGATGCGCCGGCGCATTTCTGGTGAGGATAGCAGAATTGGTTTTTCTTCTAGTCAAATATAGTAGAATTGAAAGAAAGAATTGGTTTTCTGGCATAATCTTGTGTTTGTTTTAACGCGAGTACTTTCCATTTTAAATAAATTGCTTTTTAAAGGATTTTAAACGCGGTTTATTATACATTATTTTACATTATTATTTAACCCGGTGTTTCCAGCACTTTACAGCGAGCTTGGTCACGGGAGTAGAGATGGCAGTTGTCTTCATGAGTGTTTCAAAAATTGTGTGTCTACCTCCATTTATTTCCCCGAAGATGGTATTTGGAAAATTGGGTTCAATAATAATGTATAATAAACCGCGTTTAAAATCCTTTAAAAAGTATTTTATTTAAAATGGTTCTCTTCTAGTCAAATATAAAGTGATTTTCTACTTAGATATTGTGATTAGTATGATTTGTGTGTTAAAAAGTGTTTCGATTTGATAACATTGACGTTGGGAAGAGTAACTTGGTAATGATAAAAAGTAAAATAGAATTGTTAGTGGCGATGGTGTTATAGTTAGTTGCGGTTATTTCCTTGGTGATACATGATCGTTTTCTAAATATTACAAAGTTAAGACTAAGGGCGTTTAGGTTTAAAGATAGGGCCATAGCTGAAGGTAGGATTTAAAAAAAGTTCAGGTAGGATTATTAGGACAGGTAGGATACTCCAAAATTTTACCATTTGTACCTTGGCTTTCCAACAGTGCAAAGGCCGTTAAGAAATATTGAAACTATTAAAAGATAGGGCTATATCCTACCTATTTCTAATTTATTAGGACAGGTAGGATACCCCAAAATTGTATCATTTGTAGCTTGACTTTTCAACAAAGGCCGTTAAAAATATTGGGACTAAGGATATGAAATAGTATTTTGGAAAACCTTACCAGGGCTATCTTTCGGCTCCATTTTTAGCTGAGCGAAGATCTGTGCACAAGAAGACAGCACCTGTTCATAGTCACAAATAGCCACGTGGGTCCCGTTCACTATTTTTGGACTCATTGGACTGTTAGCCAGGAGGAGGCTGGTTCCAAAGGTAGCGTTTAGCTCACGAGTTTCTGGAATGGTTTACAATAAATTATGATTTTGTAAATCTTATAGTATACAATAACATGCAATTCCATGATTTTTTTTTTCACAAAACGTATATAAAATGAAGCCTATATTCCCATCCTATTCTTCATCCTATCTCCCGTCCTGTTCTACTCCTCCCCAACTTCCTATCATTAATCCTCTTCTTATCTCCTCCCCTTTCTTCAAGCCGGCAGGACATCTGCGACACTTTGCTGTTGTAGATGTTCATGGGCTGCGGTCAGTCACTTGACATCGGATGAACCGCATGCTCTGCTTACCTGCTCTAACATCTAACATGAGAAAAGCAATACCTTTCAAAGAAATCCTTGGTTTCTTAGACACGACAATGTTGCCGTTCTCAGAGCCGAACATGTCCACCAAAATCTCAGACGCCACGGTTTTTATTTCATTCCAGTCATCTGAAAGTAAAAGTGTAATTTAATTATTACTAGCTGTGTCTCGCGGTGTCACCCGCATATAAAGTCCATTTCCGTGAACCGGGGTTAAAAGTATCCTAAGTCATTCTCGTGGTCCTAAGCTATCTCCCTACGAAATTTCTGTCAAATTAGTCTAGCACATCTCGAGTTATAAGTGTTGTAACAAACTCGTCTTTGCTTTATATATATTGGGTGTTGTATTGAAAAAAATTGGAGATATAAAGTAAGCGAAGTGGAGGCTGATGGTATAGATTAAATTAAAATACTATGATATCTTAGAAACATTGAATATCCGAATTAAATGCATAAAACTGTACATCCTACGACGCGATATGTAAAAGGTGATGATTGAAGAGCAGGTCTGGTGTGTTGTTACTACCTAGATGTAAGATTAGTTGTAATACAGTTGCTATACGAAGGATATATTATTGTGCATAAGTATGTGCGCGAACACAGATGCACTCTCTCTATTTACTATTACTTTACTCTCATAACCCGATGGGACGGCAGGCCGACACGGAAAGAGATCAGGCGCAGAAGCGTCGGCTTTACGTGCTCTGCGAGCCACGGGGGTGCATCAACACCAACTTCTTGACTGCTACTAAGATTTTTTTGTTTAAAAGATCGCTCGAGACCCCTCGATCTATAGCCAAAGATGCAACCACTAAAATACCTCCTCAACCGGTCTCAATCTCAACAGAGATCAGTCAAGTACGCAGGTGATCTACGTTTGATCTCTAACGACCGGTTAGAGAACCGTGGACCTCTTGATCTGTAGTCTAAGATGCAACCACTAGACCAACGAGGCAGCTGCAACTAAACTATGGTAGTGTACTCACCCAAAATATCCTGGTTAGTGGTTCTCTGCGAAGTGACAGTGAACCGTATCACATAAACGCCTTTGAAACACGCCGGAACTGCGTGTATGTAACCGCGCCCGTTAAGTCGCTTGAGGAGCAGCTCTGTTAGTGTATTGTCACCTTTTAGACGGAAGGCCACCATGCCTGGACGAAGAAAATTTTCAAACAATTATTTGAAGTAATATTTAGCATGACTTTTATCTTCTCGGTAGAGACTTCGGTGGTAAATAAAATAATAATAATTATGGTAATGTAAATAACGTTGTAAAAGCGCATCGAAAGAGGTCGATTTGGAAAATAAACATTTTGACTTTGACTTTGACTAATGTCGCAAATTATGAAAAGTATGTGTAATATATTAAATTATACAAGAATTTAATCAACCGAACTTTTCTTATTTATCTGTACATTAAATCAAATTGCTTAATTATTTTTTAAGTTAATTTTTGAGGCGATATCTGAATTTATACCTATAATAAAACTGTAGAGAGGTCAATTCTGCACTTAAAATATGTTTCCAAAATAACTATCAGGTGGTGTTTTTTTGTCTGTCTGTCTATCTATCTACCTCTCTATCTAGTATAACTCGTATAGAAACAAAAAACTACTCGACGGATTTCAACGAAACTTGGAACAATTATTTTTAAACTCCTGAGCTGGTTATATTCTACTTTTCATTAAAATACACCAAACGGAAGTAAATCTTTGGATTTCTAAGATAATATATGATCATTTTTAATAAGTAAGATAATTGTTTATTTATTAAACTGCAATTGCATTGGGAAGGTAACAATATTTACCCAGATTCCTTGGCTGCGGAATTTCAAAGCGTTGGTCAGCAAGCACTAGGGCTTCAAACTTTTGAGCTAGGCGCACGCTCTGGAAGAATAATTTGATTAATAAAATAAAAAAAATAAAAAATATATATATTTATTATTTAAGGGTGTGATTGGTATTATAAATAGGAAAGATTTGTTTGTTTCTATTGAATGGGCTCCGAAACTACAGTATATAAATTTTTTCTTTAGCTTTAAGTTTCTTTAGCCTTAAGTAAGTTACTTAAAAAACTGCTGCATCTTCATGAACTTTTAAGTTTCTTCTAAGTTTCATACAAATCCGTTCAATTTTCATTGACTAAGTGAATAAATTTATGTATACTAGCTGAGCTCCGTAGTTTCACACGCGTATATATCCCATTCTCGTCGGATTTTCGGGATAAAAACTATCTTATGTCTTTCCAGGATTTCAAAGAATCTCTGAACAAAATTTCATCCAAATCGCTTCTGTAGTTTCGGAGCATATTCAATACAAACAAAGAATCAAATCTTTCCTCTTTTTTAAACTTTCTTTCTTTCTTTCTTTCTATAATTTAATACAAACAAAGAAACAAATCTCTCCTCTTTTTTAAAGCTTTTTTTCTTTCTTTCTTTCTATAATTCAATGCAAACAAAGAAACAAATCTTTACTCTTTTTTTAAGCGTTTTCTTTCTTTCTATAATTCAATACATACAAACTAATCTTTCCCTTTTTTTAAAGCTTTCTTTTTTCTTTCTTCTTCTATATAAAAATGAATGTGTTGGTAAGCGCATAACTCAGCAACGACTGGACCAATTTGGACAATTTTTTTTAAATGTTCGTTGAAGTTCAAGCATGGCGCATTTTACGGCGAGAAAAATTCGAATAATTACCTGGTCCACGCGAGCGAAGCCGCGGGCGGAAAGCTAGTTAGATATAAAAGAAATAGTTACCTCACGAATATGTTTTTGAATTCCTACGACTCCATAGTTTCTCAGAACAAACCACAGCTTCAGAGCACGGAAGCGGCGACTTAACGGTATTTGCCAGTGCTGTAATAAAGGGACATAAATTAATGAATGAATAAAAATGATTGCTTAAAAGAAGCAATTTTCAATACAATTCCTTTATTGCTTAAAAGAAGCAATTTTCAATACAACCTTACAGATGAGGACAAACAAAAGGCGGTCTTATCACTAGGTAGCGATCTCTTTTAGACAACCCTAACAATTAAAGGAACTTAAAATTAAAAAAGTTTGGTGGGAAAATTATGTTAATTATATATGACCAAAAATGGTTACAAAAGCTTACAATTCGGAATAATATATTCTCTATTACGATATTTATAATGTTTGTGAAAAAAAAAATTATTTAATTTTTCATATTTTTTTTTATTTTTATTTCACGTTTATCGTATAATTGCTTACTAAAGGCGTACATTGGTCGAATACCAATTTTGCATATCAACCAATGAAATTCGCTGGTCGATAATTGTCAAAACTTGTATTTATTTTGTTTGTATATTATAATCCTGTCCGAAACGCTTGTTATTTTTAACATATTATTGAAACCCATCACCATTCAAATAATAAAATTTAATTAATTTAACCGCCCAGAGAAGCTCAATTATCAAATTTATATTTTCCGCTGTCGTATTCATGAAAGTTAGTTTATTTTCCTCCTCTGAAAATCTCGTCAAAACCCACCACCATTCAAACAATACTAAATATGATTTATGTTACAGTCTAATTATGATTATTCTATAATTCCATCACCGAAACCCATTATTGTATCAAAAACATACAAGTGGTTCTTTCTTATCCGGGTTCTCGAGTTGTATAGCCTGGCCGCACCCCGACGCCATTTTGTCGTAACCGTGTAAGTTTTCATCATCGATGATGGGAGATTCATCACCGTTCATATAATCGGTGATGATACTCTTATGCTTTGTGTTCGCTTTTTGGGAACCAACCTTGTAAAAATATTGAATAATAATTGAATCAAATTGAAAAAAAAAACAAAAATGTATTACATTGGTTTTACAAATAAATAATAATGAAATAAAAAAGTTTATTTTGTCACACTTAATAAGATATAAAATTTAGTGTGAGACTGGTGCCAAAATAGGCAATTAAAAACTGTACTATATGTCACCAGGCCCCCACTCTTTACAACAAAAGACTGGAACGTAACGATAAGTAGAGAGAAAAGAATTAAAAGTAAACAGCAAACAAAAATAAAAAGTAAAAGTTATGCAGACTGCATGTTACTTATACAGGGTGTAGCGTAAAGAGCTATAGGATAATATGGTACCTGCAGATAGAGGATGCTATGACGGTTCAGAAAAATGCATTTTATGTTCAGTAAAATTACCTCAGTTTTGGAGATATTCAATATTCGAATTCGAATATTTAAAAAATACACTCTTTATTACACTTTTTTGAGGCAAATCGTGGACGTTTTATGGTGTATATTAAATAACTATTTTTTAAGTCGTAATTTTAATTTTTGTGCAATAGTAAGTTTGAAAAAATATCGATTTTTAACTTACCATATAATCAATAGCTTTTCCTGAAACAAAGAAAATATTTATATATTCATGTATATATTATAAAAATGTAATTAAAATTGTAATAAGTCAATAGTAGTATAATGGAGGTTATACAGGTTATAAATATAAATGTGGGCCTTCATACATCGAAAATTATTTGAAAGAAAGAAAGAAAGAAATCTATATGTGACATAGTATTATATTATCTGTGATTGTGACATATCTTCCTACCCACAAAATTGTATATTTTTAATGCTTTGTTTAGTCTATTAATAATTGTGGAAATAGTGTAAAAAAAGTTTCAATTCTATAAAAAAATTATAAAATGCATTTCAATCAAGAAGTGACAATACAGTCTATCGAGTATAGAGAAAGAAAGTTTATTCGTTTATTATTTATTTTATTTATATTAAGAAGGTTTATAATCCAATTTGTATATACCTATAATCGTTTGTTGTATTAAATCCAACGTACTGTATAATAACGTACTAAATAACTTTGTAAATGTATTAATATAAACAGACGTTGGTATATCTATTAAATGAATAAATAAATTTGTAGGTTACTTGAGTTTTGACTATTTCACTTTTCTCTATAAACGATAAATATATGAATTTGGGAATAAATACAGGATCTAAACGTACTAAAAATTAATATATAGATCTTACCTGAGTTTTCATGTCGTAAATAGATAGGATTGACATTAAACGTCCTATGTAGAGCAGTGCTGTCTTTCACCCTGAAAAGTTATATATATACTGAGTAAAATTACTTATTTTTCATTTGGAAAGGAATTCCTGTATATTAAAAATATGATAACACATTTAATAAAAAAAAGTAGATTAAGTTTTTTATTTGGTTATAAAATCTTTTTCATAATTTATTGTTTCTATTTTATTATTGAATGAAATTATTGAATTTAAAAAGTTTGTTGCTAAAGCGACTTCAAAAAAGAGAGTGCAAAATTTTGTTTAATAAAAATAAATAAGTAATGATACGGACTTTGAATAAGATTGCAAAAATAAAATAAAAGTTACTTTTTACTTTTTAGTGCGAGGAAGTCGTTTCTATTTTGTGGCAAAAATTAATTATACAGATTAGATTTTGATTTCTTATTTATTTGAATGAATAGGCTTCGAAACTAATGGACCGATTTGAAACAACAATTTTTCAATCGGTTTCAAATATGCGGTAACATACATAAAAATACGGTCGAATTGATAACCTCCTCCTTTTTTTGAAAGTCGGTTAAAAAGAAACGTTATTAAATGAAATATCTTACCACATAGCAGTACAATCAAAGTTAACCATTAGCCACTTGGAAGGGTTGAAAGCGAAGGAATCAGCTAACTCTATACCATCCAACCAGTGTCTGAAATAAGACATTTATTAAAAAAAATCACTTACATCTACACTAATATATTTTTTTTTATTTTGTATGTTGTCACTTGTAATATGCTTGAGCAGCGTATGCTTTTACCCGTATGGCGACGGGTTATAGTACATGTGTCGTCACCCCATTCCCACCCGAAGGTGTCGTAAGAGGCGACAGAGGGTAATTCTGCTGCATAGCACCTGCAGAAATAAAAGAGTAAGAGCCGAGCATTGCACGATTGGGCCAAGCTCGCACCGGTGCAATTACCACCCCCCAGCAAAAGACCGGCGTGAAGCAGTAGTGCACTGTGTTTCGTACGGCGAGCAGGTGCTCGGAGACCTGTATTCCCATCCTATTCCTCTTCCGTCCTGCCCTAATCCTCTCCTAACTTCCTATCATTAATCCTTTCCTGATCCCCTCCCCTTCTTTCAAGCCGGCAAGGCATCTCGACGCTCTGATGTTGAAGATGTTCATGGGCTGCGGTCTGTCACTTGACATCAGGTGAACCGCATGCCCCGCTTGCCTGCTATAACATAAAAAGAGACCAACGAGGCAGTCAATACGTATTATCTGTACGTACCTATACTCAGGGCATATAAATGCGCTGCCCGCATATGCAGCATCCACGTGCAGCCATGCGGAGTGCTTCTCGCAGACTTCCCCGACTTCCCGAAGGTTGTCGAACGCTACCGATCCTGTAGTGCCGAGGGTTGCGCACACCTGAAAAAGTATGAATGAATGAATAAACACTTTTTTTATGCACCAGTAATACTAAACAATAATAGAAAAAAACTGAAAACTATACACAAAAAGGGCGGCCTTATCGCTAATGAGCGATCTCTTCCAGACAACCCGTGGTTAGAGAAAGACAGAAATTTCGAGTATGAAGGAGAAGGCAAAGTAGGTGCACAACACAGAGTATAGTATAGATATAAATATTATTACATATTAAAAGTACAGTAAATAAAAAAATTTGACAAAAATATAATCGACTTCCTCGCTCTAAAAAGTAGAAAATAACTTTTCCTTCATTTTTGTTGAAATCTATACAAAGTCAAATCTTGTTAAGTTGAAAATAGATAAAGCCAAAAACACCTTCAATAAATAAATCATATTAAATTAACAAAGCCTCGCCGACCCTTTACATTATTTTTACGTGTAGGTACACGTTCTGAATGTCCTCTAAAAATATGAAACGCTAGCTATGAAACATTTTATATATCGAGAACAAAATTCTTTAAAACAAGTAACGCCACGTGTAATATCATAGCTAACAGGTCTCATCAATAATGATTAAATTTCGCAACCTTTTAAAAATCCCTCATTTTCTCTATTAACGGCCATTTTCAATAATGTATCAATGATTATGGATAAATTGTTATGTCAGATTATATGACAATAGACAGACATAAGTCATACCAAATTGATAGATTTGTCTGACTTTACGGCCATTTTCAATATTCTATCTATCCCTTGTTTTGCTTACTAAAGTAAGCCAAATCTATTTATTTGCACTTACTTTAATTTCAATATACGACGGATAGCCTTTGTTATGACTTTTGTCAATTTAATGTCATATAATCTGAGATTACAGTCTATCCATAATCTTTGATACATTATTGAAAACGGCTGTTAGTAAGCAAAACAAGGGATAGATAGAATATTGAAAACGGCCGTAAAAGATATCAAGAACAAAATTCTTTAAAACAAGTAACGTCACGTTTAATATCATAGCTAATACGTCTCATCAATAATAATTAAATTTCTATCGCGAGGTATAATCACCCTTTAATACCCTCATACATCGTGACATTGTCTTGAAAGGAGATTAATATCTAGGTAACAGAAAAACACTAAAACTTAATACTAAAAAAGAAGAATGAATGAAAGAACTGAAGATAAAAGAAATTTGTACTAATATTTTAAATGCTAGTTTGAGAAGATGTATGTTTGTTCTTCTTTCACTCAAAAACTACTGAACCGATGATGGAACTTGGTATACATAGTGGTAAGGGTTCAGATAAACAGCCTACATTGACCGATAGCCTAACACAAACAAACTTAAACCACAGACTAAAATCACATTTCTTGATGAATATGGAAAAGTATTACGAAAAGTTTCTGCTAGAATGTTCTCACTTGGTTCCAAAATAAAGTAAGATCATTCAATCAAAATTATATTTATGCCATCAGAAGCCTATATAATTTTTCCATATTTTTCCATAAGTGAGATCCATGTAATACCAAGTCGGTTAATTTATTTAGTACCTTTACTAAAGGGTCCTTATTAAAGGGTAAATTATTATCATATCAACCATAAAAATCTTTTACGTTTTAGATAAATAGATCGACGCGGGTATCACATGAAAAGTAATTGTTTTTAGAAAAGTTAAATATATTTTTGACACAGAAATACAAAAACATTTTTTTTGGGTAATTTAAATGTGAAAGTTTGTATGTTTAGTTATTTTGTGTATCGATTACGTCACAATTAAAAATAAAATTATAAATTAACGACACACTTGTTTCACAGCGATACAACTTATCTACAAACATAATGTTATGAAACTTTAAGTTATTAATTTTAATTATCTGTGTAGCCTATAATAATATATAAATCCTAATGCTGTATGTTTTCGTATTATATATAATCTTTACAAACAAACAAACAAATATTTATTAATTATTATTATTTACTTATCTAATATTAAGTTTTTCGAAAAATACGGCACAGCTTGCACAATGAAATCAATTTAAACACTCCATCCGCCATTTTAATGACGTCACAGTTGTGGTCTCAACAAATTGGTCCCCACGCGAGTCTTAATCTTAAAATAACAATACTAATAATGCACTAGGGACAATATTCAAATAACCAGCTTGAAGATTATAATGAAAAATATGACGTTTTCTTGAAAATAATGACTTAAAAGATTGGAAAGAAAATGTATTTTATACAAGGTGGACGACGGTTATTGTAAGGAAGATTCAAAATTTGCTTTTGTATGTATGTTTGTAATGTTTTCACACAAAAACTACGGAGTGATTTTTACCTTTATAAACTAGCTGTGCTCTGCGGTTTTACCCGCGTATATCTCCTGATCCCGTGGGATTTCCGGAATAAAAACTATGTCAAATCGTTTCTCTGGCCTCAAAAATTCATCCAAATCGGTAGAGTGGTTGAGACGCGAAGAAGAGACATACAAACAGAGTTACTTTCGTATTTATAATATTATAGGGATGTATTCATATTTACTATTCATTATGTAATTCGACACATCATCATGTTTGGCCTTACCGTAACTTCTTTCCTCGTACAGTGAAGCTGTGAGATAACCTCCCATCTGCTGTATTTCCGAACTAATTATATTAACATACATGTCCATTAAAGGCCGGCAAAGCACCTGCGACACTCCCGGTGTTTCAGGTGTTCATGGGCGGCGGTGATCACTTAACATCAGGTGACCCACTTGCTCCTTTGCTTGCGTCACGTGACGTCACAATTCCTAAATCGCGAAATTGAAATGTTTTCATCGCTATCCATATATACCACTTCCAAACATCAATCCTCGGGGCCTAACGGCCGACCAGTCCTGTGGTTCGGACTGGTTGAGGATCCTCCCTTTTCGTTGGGAGAATCCTATCCTCCACAGCTTGTTCCGCTGTTTGGACCACAAGTCAGTTATGATGTCACTGAAAATCAGTAGTTGAGGACATTAATCCCCAACATATGTTGATGTGATGACCTCTTTGGCATCACGCCACCCATTAAAATGTATTTTCTAGTTTTGATGTATATTTCTTTTTGTGATGCCAAATAAAGATTTGTCATTTGTCATTTGCTCTGCCATAAAAAATGTCTAAATAAATAAAACTTATTGTTATACTGAGAGAAACTCACCCAAAACGGTACAAGTCCTTTTGCTTTATCGCTCAGTATTGCTTCGTCGAGTTTTGCGCCTCGCATGCACTGCTTCTCATCAGATTCTATGTACCGCATCCTGACCAGACCTGAAGTAAGCTAAATTATAACTATCTATATGTGTGTGACTACCCTTGGTCTATAGTTGCATCTTTGGCTACAGATCGGGGGTCTCGGGTTCGATATCCAAAAAAAAATGTTATTGAGATTTTTCTAACAAAAAATCTTAGTAGCAGTCCTGAGTCTGGAAATGAACAGTTGGTAGAACATCCCCGTGCCTCGGAGAGCACGTAAAGCTGTTGGTCCTGCGCCTGATCTCTCTCCGGTCGTGTCGGTCTGCCGTTCCATCCGGCTATGAGAGTAAAGGAATGGAGAGTGCACGTGTGTTTGCGCACATACTTGTACACTATAATATCTCCTCATGCAGTATTTCCAAATGGATACGACGTGGGCACCTTCAAGAAACGAGCGTACTCATACCTTAAAGGCCGGCATCGCACCCACGAGTCCTCGTAACTTGTGGGCGTTTATGAGCGGCGTTGATCACTTAACACCAGGTGACCCGCCAGCTCGTGTGCCCCCTTTCCCCCTTCCCTTTTGCGTACCTGGCTAGTCTCTGTTGAGATTGGCCACCATGACCGTTATCGGTCGGGGAGACATTATACATATAGTAGCCGATAACTAACATCTGCGACACTTTGATGTTGTAGATGTTAATGGGCTGAGGTCAGTCACTTAACATCAGGTGAACCGTGTGCCCCGCTTGCCTGCTAAATAAAAAAAGTTAACTCAGCAGAACTGTGGAGGAGGGGTTATGTTGAGTTTTATTTATAAGATTATCATATAAATTTGGCACGTATTCGATCTTTGCCAAGCCGATATTATCCCTTATAATTCCTAGGACTTACCAATCAATCCAGCTTTTTCCACCGAGGAGTGGGCCTGATCGGAACAGTAGCAGATCAGGTGACCCAGCAGTTCTGAAGACTGGAGCTCAGGGTTCAGCTTAGAGAGTTCCATGAGAGCCCTGGTACGAGCTGCTAGAAGACTGACTAGGGTCGCTTCACTGGCTGTAGTCTAGTAGATAAAGAAGTATTATGAAGTTATTAATACACGTGTTAAAATTATACGAAGTATTTGACTTACTTTTAAATGAAATAAAATCTCAATGATAAAAATAAATTTCGTAAGGTATAATCAAGTACTTTTGTCTTATTTAATGTACTAGCTGATTTGCGCGGCTTCGCTCCCGTAATAGCATGTTATATATAGCCTATGTTTCTTTGGCACGGTTGAATGGATTTGGACAAGTCAGGTATTGTTGGATTCGTTAGAAAAGTTTACAAAAATATACAAAATATCTTAGTGATCTATTTTATGGTATTAATTAGATTTAAAGACAAACACAGTACCTGTATGACCCCACCTCCAGGGCTATCATTCTTCTCGTTGAGGAAGGAGTCAGGTAGACCCAGTAGCTTGCCTAACCAGTTCATTGCAATAGTCTCCAATTCAGTCCCAGCTGGAGACGATGCCTATTACAAAATTCCAAAAATCGATTTTTTTAAATAATTTATTTATTAAACATAATTGAAAAATCTTGTTAAAAGATTCAAGCAAAAAAACGATTGATTGATTGATGATAACCAATCAGTCCATCAATCATTCAAATATATCATAGTTCAATAATCATAATTCGTTCAATCAATCATTCAATTAATCGTTTATTTGCTTTAATGTTTTAACAAAATTTCACAAATAAAGATGAAACTACAAACAGATTTGGATGAAATTTTGTACAGAGATTCTTTGAAACCTATTAACCCATTTTAACACATTAAAGGAAATAAACGATTGATTGATTGATTGTTGACAACCAATCAATCCATCAATCGATCATTATTATACTCACCCAGGTAAAACACAGCACGTTCAGCGCACTTGACAGCATTTCCCCCATGATGGAGGGGTACGAGGTCAGCGCTGGGAAGTACGCATGCATGTGGGGACTCTGCCAGTGGACGATCTGTAGCAATAGTTATTGGTTACACTCATACTTTATCAGTTCTAGAAGAAATGTACTGACGATTAATATAAATATTGATAACTAGCTGAGCAATTTCCCCCACGTATATATCCAGTTCCCGTAGGATTTTCGCGATAAAAACTATCCCGAAACATTCTTGGGGTTTCAAAGAATCTCTGAACAAAAAATCATTCAAATCAGTCATATAGTTTCGGAGCCTTTTCAATACAAACAAATAAATCTTTCCTCTTTATAATATAGATTTGGAATCTCAAAAGGATGAAAATAAATAGGTATATGAATTTAGTTTCTTGTTTATTTATCCTATTAATATTATAAATGCGAAAGTATGCATGTTTGTTGGTTAATAACTCTTTAACGCAATAAATACTGAACCGATTATGATGAAACTTGGCATGAACTGTGGGGCCTCGCTGGGCAGTCTTGTTGTATCATGGCTTGACTTTAAGCTACAAGTGTTCTTTTATCTAAGGAAAAAGGTGATGTGATCCTTCATTGTATATCTCATCCCAGGCCTCAGAGGGCTGTGGGGCCTCATGAGGCAGCCTCTTGTGGAGGTACCATAGCTACGCTTTAAGAAAGAAGAAAGAAAGAAAGAAAATTTGTTTATTTTTAAAAAACATCACCACAACAACACAGACATTACAAAAATACAGGTAAAAAAAAAATATATATAACATTAATAGTACGAAAGTGGCGTTGTCTTCAAAAAAAAGGATAACCACTCAGCCAAATATGAGGTTAAAAACCTCAAGACTGATTTTCAGTGGCTCCTGTTTGAAGGTCTGCTGTTCGAAACCGACATTACACTATTGAAAAAAAAAGCAATTAAAAAAAATAAAAGAGTAAAAAAAAAGGTTGCTAATAAATAAACATTTGTTTACTTGATAATATCATGTGTACAGTCTCAAATTTCCTTCCATGGATATATAATATGGAAAAAAAAATATTAAATAAAAATAATAGATATAATAATATGCACAATAACAGAAATAAAAAATGAATAGAACAATATATTTTACATAGTAAAATAGATATAATAATAATATGCACAATAGTAGAATAAAAATAATAAATACTTTATATAGAACAATATATTTTATGTAGTAAATTAATTGGTACCTTGAAGGTTTAATAAATACGATCTGAACTTTTTCTTGAACCCCTCCACGGATTTTAATTCTCTTAAAGGCGGTGGAAAATCGTTCCAGCATTTCGTGGCGTTATTTATTTTATTTATTTATAACACTTTATTGTACAAAAGATATTTACAAAACATAGAAACAGAAGACAATAACAAAACATATACCTTCGTACAAAAGGACGGCCTTATTGCTAAAAAGCAATCTCTTCCAGGCAACCTGGTAGGAAAGCGTTATAAATAAATTTAAAAATAAATAATAAAAATTAAGCTATAAGTGTTCTTAGGAATAACAAGGTTACTTACCCCAGGCATGATATGCTCCTTCACATCTTTGAATATCTCATCCCAGGCCTCGGGGGCCTGTGGAGCCTCATTAGGCAGCCTCTTGTGTAGGTACCCTGGCTGGACTTCAGGGTACACGCGGTGGTCACCCACGTTCTCCAGATAATCAGCTATGAAGTCCACCAGTTCTTTTGCTGTACAGAAAATATTATTTTTAATATACTTTACAACCTTCAGCAACCGACTTTGCTTGCAAGAACAGGGACGCGGAAAAATAAAAAAGGTGTAGTACAGAAAAGTAAAAATACGTTAAATAATTAATAAAAAAATTGTTTACCTTCTTTCAATGAGAATTTCGTAGATGATTCTGATAATAATAACATTGTTTTAAGTTGTTTTAAGAAATTTTAGTAATATCAATATATATTTTTAATCATGAGGAAAAAAATTAAAATTAAATTGGTGTTAGTACAATGTTATAAAATATTATTTTCAGCGTATACATCTTTGCGTAGATTGTGATGCTGATATGTGCAACAATATTTATTAAATTTAAATTAACAAATTTAAAAAAAAATAGCTACGGGCAAGTAGTTCGTATCATGTAGTAAAAGATTTGCCTTCTCCCATAAAAAATTGTAAAGAACTTATGTTCAATCTGAATATAAACCCAACCTCAAAGACAAAGGCTGTTAATTTGTATGTTAATTTGCTAGTACAGAACATTGATTAGAGTAGAAACAAAAAGAAATCTTAATACAATTAACAACCCGATTGGCGCAGTGGATTTGGCAATGGTCTATTGCGCCGGTGGGAGTGGGTTCGATCCCCACGAGTAGAAAATTATGATGTGATGAATATTGTAATTTTCTACTGTCTGGGTGTATCTATAGTATGTGTATTTACAAAAAAGTATGTTTAATGTCTATTAGCTATCTAGTTTCCATAGTACAAGCTTTGCGTAGTTTGGAAATAGATGGTGTACCGGCCAGCTGATACGTTACGTAAACATGAAGTTCAATAAATAAATCATATTAAATTAACAAAGCCTCGCCGACCCTTTTCATATTTTTACGTGTTTAGGTATATGTTCTGAATGTCCTGTAAGCAATTGAAACGTTATGTAACACCTTATATATAATAAACGTGGCGTTAACATAACTACCAAAACTTGGTACCGATCGATTCTTTATTTCTTTACTAGCTGATCCGCGCGGCTTCGCTCCCGTAGCATAATTTTGTTACATAAAAACGGTTCTAGGGAGTTAATCTTAAAAGATAGACATATACTGCCGCGGACATTTTTGTAGATCATTTCAAGAGGAATAATTCTTTTATACATATTTTTTTGGTATCTTGAACCGTTTTCGCAGCGCACGCAACGGAAGCCCTCAAGCATGAATAATTTTCCCCGTTTTTTTCACATTTTCCATTATTTCTTCGCTCCTAATAGTTGCAGCGTGATGTTATATAAATGGTCGATAAATGGTCTAATCAACACAAAAATAATTTTTCAATTCGAACCAGTAGTTTCTGAGATTAGCGCGTTCAAACAAAGAAACAAACAAACAAAAAAACAAACTCTTCAGCTTTATAACATTAATATAGATTTCACAAGTAATTTACAGGTATAACCTAAAGCATTACAAGGTCATTAAATAAGTATCTTAACAATTATCTGTAACTTAGAAAGACAACATTTCTTTTAAATTTACTTAAACACATATTAAATACATCAATTTCATGACTATAAGCGAGCATGTCATTGATTGATTATTACCACTCGTAAATGAAAACGTAACTGTTATACTATGACGTTCCGTTATAGGAGCATATTAGAATAAAACAGACGCAATAATTTTCCTTCTAAATCTTATTGCATCGATATACGATCGTAAGTGTATTATCGGGATCCGACAAAGGATTGTATAGGCTACTAATAAAATGAATCCGTCGTTTATAGCGTGTTCAGTGATCAATGTTTATGTCTGTATTTGCATTTGAAATATATGACGCCCCGCGCTTTTTAACCGACTTTCAAAAAGAGGAGGTTATCAATTTGACCGTATTTTTTTAACGTACGGGTGGGGTTTTGTAAAAATGTTCAAATCTCGCACATAATTTGTCTGGTCGATGTTAAACAGAGATTTGGGATGCTTTTAACTGACTTTCAAAAAAAAGAAGAGGTTATCGACCGACCAATTAGACCGTATTTTTTTTAATCTATGTTACCGCAACTATACAAAGTCGGTGCCTTTATCTATTTTCAATTTAACCGATATAAATCGGTTCTATTTTTTGGCAAACATTTTTAGTTTAAAAAGGAAAAATAATATCTTTATGCCAAAAAATAGAACCAACTTCCTCTCACAAAAAAGTAGGATATAACTTTTATTTAATTTTTGTTGAAGCCTTTACAAACTCGATGCCTTTACCTATTCAATTTAACAAGATTTTGCACCGAGTTTGTAAAGATTTCAATAAAAATAAAATAAATGTTACAATAAATTAGTTAATAAAAGTTAGTTTATCAGTTTGCTTAGTTTGGGACTAGGTGGCGTTGTGTTAAATGTCCAAGGATATTGATTGATTTACTCTATTAATTACAAAATAAAAAATATAGTTGCCATGGTATATAAATCTATTATTATATATAAGGTAAAGGTTATAAGGTTACAGAATCATACAGTTACAATCCAATTTCATGTACAATTGATTTAATAATATGTAATAATGAATTAATTTTTATATCTAGGTTAAATTTGCATTTATTGATCTGTCAATGTTATTCTAGCCTAGACACTAGATGTAGGACAAATTCTTAACAATTAATATATTTAAAATAGAAAATGAACTAGCAGTTTATTGTGTTAGTTAATCGTCTATTTAGAGCTAATATTTTACATGCGATAGTTTGTAAGGATGTTTGTTATCCTTTCACGCAAAAATTACTGAACTGATTGTGATGAAACATTGTATGAATAATATATACTACTTCAAATCCCGGATATCCACAAAGAAAAAAAATAAAAAAACGATGTGTGATTTTCTAATAGTTTTAGTATTTTTATGACAGTTTAACATGAATATAACATACTTGCTACCCACCTCGGGTTCGCACGTTTCATTTGAATTTATCTATCTATTAAAACGTATCAAACTCCGTTGGGCATTTTTAGAGATCTAAGCATAGATAGAGACAGGCAATGGGAGGCGACTTTGGTATACTATGTAATAATTTTTTTAGCAAAAAAAAATTAATGATTGCTATTGACTTACCCTTAACTCTGAATTCACGATGATCCATTGTTATTTAGTCGATTCTGAAACAAAGAAAAATATGGTTTATATGTGTTTTATCATCGTTTTTTCTTTATGAACTCTCTGAATGAATAAATGAAAAACTCTTAAATATACACACAAAAATAAAATATACAAAAAGCACACAGTAAAACTACATACTAAAAGGACATTCACATGTATGAAAAGGACCTGAAACAAAAAATCTCTTTTTCTAAATTTTTTCCAAATGCGAAAGCATTTTTTTTTTAATTTATTGGTTTTGTCAGTGATTTACGACATTTTAAGCTCAAAAATTAGTGTTGAAACCGAAATTGTGAAATCTTCGTTTACTGTTTTTTTTTAATTTTAACTTATCTTGTCCTATCGGATCCAATCCGCAGTCAAAAAAGTATATTATTAGCTCAGCTATCATCCTTCAAGAGATGCTTCACTCATTACGGGACACCCTGTATGTATATCGGTTGATCTATCATATGTCTTATTTACCCATTCTCGTTTTTCAAGACCTGAACTACGCTCTCCGTTGCTGCCGTCAGTTTGTCAGATATTTTCGGTGTCCACTGAAAATCAGTGCAGGAATACTAATATAATAATATTTTACTAGTACTCCACCTCACCACTGAGTGTGAACACATTTGGGGTACTTTAATATGATTGTATGCTTTTTATTTTGTTGTTATGTTGATACCCAAATAAATGTATTTCCTTTCTTTCTTTCTTAACACAATTACGTATGTAATATACTATATAATAGCTATATAATAAATAAATGCATTCAACATATAAATACTTCCTAAACCGGGTAGTAGTCAGTGATTGTCTTTAATAGAGAAATGTGATAAAACCAACCGTTAAACGTTTCAAATACTTGTGATATACCGCACTAATTCATACATAATCAATACTTACTGGATTTGTACGGCTTCCTCGCATTACCGGCATTATGTAAAGTGTGAAGGTTACCAAATTTCATACAAACGTACCTTCCAATTTTTTTTACTCTTTTATTTTTTAATTGCTTTTTTTTTCAATAGTGTAATGTCGGTTTCGAACAGCAGACCTTCAAAACTGGAGCCACTGAAAATCAGTCTTGAGGTTTTTAACCTCATATTTGGCTGAGTGGTTATCCTTTTTTTGAAGACAACGCCACTTTCTTACTATTTATGTTTTTTACCAGTATTTTTTGTAATGTCTGTGATTTGTAGTGATGTTTTTTAAAAATAAACAAATTTTCTTTCTTTCTTTCTTTCAATTGGTCAAATTAAGTGGAAATATATTAAAAACTAGATCGTCCCCCCGTTTCGTCCCGTAGCATAATGTCATATATAGCCTATAAAATTTAGCCTATGTTACTCGTGGATAATGTAACTTTCGAATGGTGGAAGAATTTTTAAAATCGGTATAGTAGTTTGAATATAAATAAAAAAGTAGGGCGAATATGGGCTGAATAGTAGTAGTAGTAGTAGTAGTAGTTTGAGCCTATTCATTACAACCAAACAAACAAACTAAGTTTTCCTCTTTATAATATTAGTAGAGATTGATACATGTATGCAGATTACGAAAATTGTTCGAATATAGAGTAATATGAAATTGATAATATTTTAAAATGTTTACTTATCATCAGTCTGTACATACACTCAGTCAGATTAAAAAGGTTGTTACTTAGTATTAGAATTGTCAAATGAAACGGAAAATATAAGAAATGGTTAAAATATAAGAAATGTTTACAAGTATGCAGGTTACGAAAATTGGGCAAATATAAAGACAAAAATTGTTAATCAGATTAAGGTGGTGAACACTGATCAAAATATAAAGTAATTACATGTTTGTAGGTTACCAAAATTGGTCGACATTACATACTTGTAACTATTTCAAAAAGATTGAAATGGTTGGTTTCCAACACCTTTTTTAACTAAAATGACTGATGATGGTGTTTGAAACCGGTCTGATTTGGTAATAAATAATTAATACAGTGTAGAAAATAAATATGTAGTTGTTATAAGTTCCACAATTTATAAGCAAATTCATTAATTTACGAGAACAAAATGAGAATAATGCATTCGCTCTACCATTATCCTTTATTAAAAAAAATATTTTTAACTGTTTAAAAAACTGTTAATTAGAAAACTAAAATGTATCGAATAACCTTTACTTCGATGTTATTTTTCTAAAAATAGCTTTACTTGACAATACAGTGATACATCATCTGTCCAAGTGTTTGCTTTTCATTCCTGTATTTCTTCAGAAATAATTGTTTTTATATGACTAGCAACTATCACTAAATAGTATAAGACAAAGTCGCTTTCTATGTCCCTTTGTATGCTTAAATCTTTAAAACTACGCAACGGATTTTGATGCGATTTTTTTTAAATAGTTAGAGTTATTCATGAAGGTTTATATGTATGATAATATCCACTGAATAGTTATTATAAATACTGTTATATATATATATATATAAATACTGTTATTTTTGAGGTATCTAATGTGATGTCGTTAATTATCAATTTTTTCCGCTTACATTGCAAACGCAGGCTGAACCCTACGAGATTTATCAAAACAATGTACTAATTTTTATATACGACGTTCATAGTTTTTCTGTAGTGTATTTAGTATCAAGATTGCATTGCATTGTATACTAATATTATAAAACGACAAGCTGTTGCGCGCGGCTTCGCTCCCGTAGGATAATGTATAGCTTATTTCAATGGTACAAGAATTTTACAAATAGATTCAGTTTCGGAGCCTATTCAATTCAAACAAACAAATATTTTTTTTCCAGTTTATAATATAAACGTAGATTTTAAATTTCTTTTTTGTAAATTTTGTAAACATAGTTTTTATCCCGAAAACGGTCTATATAAGCGATTGTCTATTGCGCCGGGGAGTGTGGGTTCGATCCCCACGAGTAAAAAATTATTATGTATGAACATTGCAATTTTCTGTGTCTGGGTGTCAATTAATCTAATACGTATTTACATAAAAAAATGTGGGATATTCGCGTGAGTAACCGCGTAATATAAAAATATAGCAACGTTTAAAAAGTAGACGTTTCAGTTTTAATAACACAGTTTTAAATGTTTTGTCTTGAGAACAAACATTTATATGAAAGAATTAAGTAAGTCTTAAGTTTTTGAACGTAACTTTTGTAACTATTACATGTAAAAATATAACAAAATATGTATATTTGATTTTTTACGCCATTGGAGCAGTGGATGTGGCGATGGTCAATTGCGCCGGAGGATGTGGGTTCGATCCCCACGAGTAGAAGATTGTTATGTGATAAACATTGTAATTTTTTTTCTAGGTGTTAATTTAGCTATAATATGTATTTACAAAAAAGTTATGTTTGAGTATGTCTATCAGTTATCTAGCGTCCAAAGTACAAGCGTTAATTGTCCAGGAATATTTATTTTTTCTGACCGACAATATTTTCGCTTTTTTTAAATGTATATTTAATATTAAAAAACTGTAATTACAATTTCAAAGAGTAACTTGAAAAAATTTATAGCTCGGGTTATATGTGTAAAATATTTTGAATTGATAAAACAAGGTCCGCATAAAATAGGCGGTGCGAATCCGGAATGCGGTCCGCCATTTGGTTACCCCTGGTCTACGTCTACGAAATTTCATCAAAATTTGTCCAGTAGTTGCGGAACGTGATTGACTGACATACAAATTCAGACTTTCGCATTTATAATATGAGTGGCAGACTTCCTCTAATTCCTCTAAAAATTGATTGTTAAAAAAAGTTCTTTTTATAATTTTTACGAAATACATTTTAGAATTTTTATGATTTAGGAAAAAAAAGCTTTAGAAGCAGTTTGATGAAATTGTACATAATTTTTTTTCATTTCCAATAAAAACAAAATAAATAAGTTACGGGTAATAAGTTATATTTATTCTTATTCTACATATAAATGTACGTTCAAACAAAAAATGTGTTCAACGCTATATTTTAATGTTTAATCTGTAATTTAATTTTGATATAAGTTTAATTTTGTTTTTGACTTAATTATTTACTTTTTAATTTAAAATTTCTAATTTTTAAAATTCATCTTGCTTGCAACCAGTGATGCCTGGTTGCCAGCCTCTGATGCTTGAATAAAGGAATTAATTATTAATTCAGAAATTAATAAATAATTAAGGAAGAGGGGGGGAGGGTGAATGGATATAATTATTTTTATAAACATAAATAAAAATATATTAGAACCTGAAATAATGAATCTAATTCTCTAATTTTATTTTAAAATCATCGGAATATAGCTGTAAATATTATAATAATAATCGGAAATTACACAATATGACAAATATATTTACCGAGAATTTATAGAAGCCTTTTTAAATGAAATGTTATTTTTTTAATAAATTTTATCACTTTTCATTATCACTAAATAAACTTCGCGTGAAACTGGTTGTTAGCTATTTTTTTTAATTAAATAAATGCAATTTACAATAAAGAAAGTATTTAAAAATAATTTGGAACTCAAACTTCTTTATAATATACTTTTTTTATTATGGTTATAAAAAACACGCATAAAAAATTAAAAAGAAAATTGTAAAAATAATATTATCTTTATAACATTTTTCAAAATTACGCCGTAATTTTTATTACAACTATTTAATAATTATGATCTGTAGATCATCATCAGACACGCTGTAGCGTGTTACAAAAAAATACGTTAATTAAATTCGTAATTCAAAGATACTTACATGCACAATTCGAAATTCAAAATAGTACTCGCACGTCCGTTGTACTGTCCGGTGGCGTAGCATGTAACGCTTATATAGGGGGTGCGACAATTCGACGGGGTGCGTGGGTGAAGAGCATAGCGGGGAGCGGAAGCGGATTATATCGCTGATAGACATCGCGTTATTGATTGTTTTTTTTTTCATATAAAGTAGGTAAAGAAAATAAAAAAAAAATAGTAGCAGGCCTGTGACTAGCACTAGTTATTTAATTTTTTATCATATAAAGTTTATATCTCGAATAATATAAAATTCTAATCGTAAAATATTTTTTTCAAATTCATGCTACATTTATGGATTATTAAAATCAGATGAAACCATCGAACAATTTAAATCTTTTCAAATATATAATTTGAATTGAATTGTTATAGATTTTTTTCATGATACAGCAGGCAAGTGGAGAATGCGGTTCACCTAATATTAAGTGGCTAAACGCAGCCCATGAACATCTACAACATCAAAGTGTCGCAGATACCTTGCCGGCTTGAAGAGAGGGGAGGTGATAAGGAAAGGATTAAGAAATTAAGAAGTCGATAAAAATCATAAGTAGTAAGAGTGAGTTTTTATTTTCTTTTTAAATTATTTGATTATTGTTACACAACAATAACTAAATTGATTTGGATTTAATTTGGCTATTTTTTCATATAGATGTCGGAAACATTTTATAATTTCATGTTTTAACAAGTTTTGAATGTCATCTTTCTATGCAAATGTCACTTGTCAGTTGTTAGCTGTCATCAAAGTCCTATAAAAGAATACGCACGTTCAGTATCTGGGCGCATTGCTACCGATTGCGCCTGGTGCTCGAACGTCTTATTGACGTCACGACCCAACTACCCTCACTTTGCTAATAGTCTTTATGACTAGCTGTGATTTATTGTTAACTGACTAGTTCTATAATTGGCCAGTTGTGTAGAATCACAGTACATTTCTATTACATTCGACATAATTATACAAAGCCCCTCTTTTAGTTTCTTACATCAGAAGTGGGATAAAGAATTCAAGTCCATGTTTTTTGTTTGTGTGATATTGTTAACGGTTTTTTGGAGTTTTACAGGGAACATTCTGGCGTTCGTGTTTCTCGTACGTTATTGGCTTAATTTTGCGGTGCGATTATTGTGACGATAAAGTAGTTCATTGAAAGAATGTGTGTTGTGTGCTACCTTCTGGGAAGGTTAGCTTTTTCATACGTCTTGTGATGTGGCAAGCGAGGCCCATGCGCAAGAGTATGGTTGTGTTTCTTTCTGGAGATGAACGAAATTCGTGGTTGTTTTAAATTTAAAAGAGAAGTCGTACGAGGACGCACGAATTGTCAGTATGGCCGTGTCGGAAACATTTTATAATTTCATGTTTTAACAAGTTTTGAATGTCATCTTTCTATGCAAATGTCACTTGTCAGTTGTTAACTGTCATCAAAGTCCTATAAAAGAGTACGCGCGTTCAGTATCTGGGCGCATTGGTACCGATTGCGCCTGGTGCTCGAACGTCTTATTGACGTCACGACCCAACTACCCTCACTTTGCTAAAAGTCTTTATGACTAGCTGTGATTTATTGTTAACTGACTAGTTCTATAATTGGCCAGTTGTGTAGAATCACAGTACATTTCTATTACATTCGACATAATTATACAAAGCCCCTCTTTTAGTTTCTTACATAGATATAGAGATAGATATAGATCTCTATTTGAGTCCAGTATATGCCTACTAGCACAGTATTGTTATGAATATATGTATACAGAAAACTAAGAAATCAAATAGAGAGAAATAACACTAACAAATAACACTAACAAAATGGTTATGCTGTAATATTTGATTAATTCATCTACTATTTTCATGAACATAATCTAATTTCTAAAGTATTTTAAGGCTTTCTTTACTTAAAACTATTACTCTTTGAAGTAGTTTCAACATTTTTTGTAGTCTCCCATAAAATTTCACTATTTTTTTTTTATAATTGAGCGGAGTGATTAAATCACAATCCGCTCCGCCCATACGCGTAACCGCAAAGCGCCCGCGGACTAAAAACAAGAAAAATGTATTCTGTAAATAGTTTTAATAGATTTTCCGGGTGAACTCAAACTGCGATTATAATCTTAATATCGATATCGCATTCGAGAACTTGCAGAGTCAAGGTTTTGACGATTCTCGAGCACGCACAGAAGTAGTGTTAGTGGTCACCGTCCATGAACACCTACGTCAAAAGTATCACTAGATACTGCCCGCGGCTCCGATCGCATAACAATGAAAATGGATAATCGAATAGATGAACCGAATATCTGGTTCCGTGAAATTTGATCCGAATAGTATTCGATATTCGGTTATTCGGATTCCAGGATTCGGTGCATCATAAGAACGGATCTTTCGTTTCCGCAGAAATTTCCTGCCATGCACAACAACCCTGTGGAGCCAACTTCCACATGCGGTATTTCCAAAAGGATACGACTTGGGCACCTTCAAGAATCGAGCGTACACCTATCTGATAGGCCGGCATCGCACCCATGAGTTTTCCTAACTTGTGGGCGTTTATGGGCGGCGTTGATCACTTAACATCAGGTGACTCGTCTGCTCATGTGCCCCCCTTATGCCATAAAAAAAAATCAGGGACATACTTGTGTCCTATAATTATTTTTTATTTTTTTTATTTATTTTATATTATTGCTATCAATCTAATTGGCCAGGCACATAACAAAGGAAAGATACATTAAAACTACTGGCTATATTTATATGTATGGTATTTTAAGAATTTTCTGCCTTTTTTATGAGTAACGTAAATACAACCTCATGGAAATTGGTGTAGGTCAGCGCTTAAGTTGGTTATTTCAAAACCGGCTAAGAAGGTAGATTATGGGATAAAAATAAAAGAATAATTAATGTCCAAATTTTATCGATCAGTAAAGTTATATAGCATCTAGAGGTTGTTCTTTCTAAGATTTTTATCTATTTTTTATGTGATAGCAGCGAGCATGCGGTTCACCTGATGTTAAGTGACTGACCGCATCCTATGATCATCTGCAACATAGAAGTGTCGCAGATGTTCAGCTAGCTAGCTTGAAGGAAGGGAAGGAGATGAGGAGAGGATTAATGATAGGATGTTGGGAGAGGAGTGGAATAGAATGGGAGAGGAATGGGATGGAAATACAGCCTGTATTCCGGGCACCAGCTCACCGTTTGAAACACAGTGCAATACAGCTTCGCGCCGGTCTTCTGCTGGAGGGTGGAAATTACACCGGTACGAGATTGGCTCAATCGTGCAATACTCGGCTCCTACTCTTTTATTATTGAAGATGTTATGCAGCAGAATTACCCTCTGTCGCCTCTTCCCACGGGTAAAAATGGGGTGGCGACACACGTATTCTAGTCTGTCGCCACACGGGGATCTTAACGGAACCCAAACTCAAAAAGATTTGAGGTTGTTTTGTTCTAAAGATTGCCAAAGTAAGTCTTTCTGTTCAATGGCTGTGATCTAAATTTCTTAAACTAATATTTAGAACTACTTGTGCCCCGCAGTTTCATCCGCTTATATGTTGTAGCATCGTTATATTTATCTTTAGTTTATTTTGAACTGTCTACCGAGAATATTGTCGCCTTGTATACATTGGAAATGTTTAGTTCACTTCGATACAGGCTTGCCTAGTGAAGGAACCAGATAGTTTCAACTGTAACGTGTATTCTGCTTTTACTACTACCTGAATTTTAATTAAAGGCTCAGTTTTAATTTATTTGCAGTAATAAAATATTTTTCAGTTTCATTTCATATATGTTTTCCCCGTTCCCGTGGGATTTGGTCAAAATTATTTCTAAGCGGATGCCTACCTCATAACATGAAAATGAAATGAAATGAAATGAAACATCTACCTGCAGCCAAATTTCAGCCCGATCCACCCAGTGGTTTGGGCTGTGCGTTGATAGATACATAGTCAGTCAGTCAGTCAATCTGAATATAGAGGTTTCCCTCTTAAAGTCTTCAATCGTAAAATTTTTAACAAAATATTTTAAATTCTAACACGTATAAGTCAAAACATATCAATATAATAATATTATGGTAAATTAAATCTTTCACGGTCATCTCTGTTAATATTAATAACTTGAACTATAATTATTAAATAAATATTTTTGTGTCGCGAATTTGTAAACATCTTGTGTTATAAAAATATTATGAAATAACAAATACTGTCAAAATTGAAAACTGGATTGTTATTTTCACAACTTCAATTACAAATTCAAGCAATTATAGTATTTTTTTCTTTCCTAACTTCGAATAAACGATGTATACCTGCGCTTTTTTGCATTTAAAACACACACAAACAAACACACCTTACAATCACATTAATAAGGAATAAAAAGACAATTTTAATGTTTTTGATAAATTGGGCTCTTCACTCCCACTTTTTTCAAAAAGTAGAAAAATTACAAAAAAAATAACTTTCAATATCTTACAATAGCAAAGTTTACGTTTTAGCAAGGCAAACAATAATGAATTTGTCTTATGATTAAAAAAAATTCTTTTGAAAATAATGCCTCCTACAGCAAAAGAACGTAACAATTTCATGAAATTAAAAAAAAATGTGATTTTTGAAACTTCATTTTAAATGTTTTTAATATTTTAATAATAGGAGAATTAAAAATGCATTGAATAAAAATATAATATTTTTTTCTAGATTTCCGAAAAAAATACAATGCTTTACCGTTTTATTTATACAAGCTACACCGTTTTAATATCAGATATCTATCTTTACATCGATTATTAATGTTAAAATTAGTTAAAACCCGTTAATTAAACTACGACTCAAATGATCAAACAGATTTTATCAGTTTATCTGTGGGTACATCAGTAATATTTACATATATTGCATTTTGTCGCATATGTAAATTGTGCATTATTTAATATTTAATGTGTTGTAATACAAGTAGCTGAATTTTTATTTGAAATTGAGAATAAATCGTTTTTAATAATCTGACGCAATAGTATGATTGCTTCCTCGTTATGGGGGTGTAGGGGTAATTTACACGGCCTAAATATTTGGTTTTCGTACCTAGGATATTTATAACTATACGAATTCAAAGTCTAATAATGTTTTATTTATAATTTAAATAAATAACAGAATGTAAATATGAATATAGTTAATTTATGACCATTTTATTGTATCATTTGATTTTTGTTTGAGTTTTCAAAACGACAAATATTGTTATAAACACACTAGTGAACCTAGGTACTCAACAAATGATATGTAGTACCTAATAAATTAAAGTAACGAAAAAAAGCAAAGTAACTAATGTTCAAATAAAAATAAATGGATTTTTTAATCAAAAAGGGAATAAGTTAACATCCTGTATTTTGTAATTATTACAATTATGTAATACTAGCTTTCCGCCCGCGGCTTCGCCCGCGTGGACTACAAATTTCTGTACTTTGTGAATTTTCGAAGTAGAGGTGGTATGACAATTTTTAAGATTTAGAAACGTACGTTTGTAAAA
>LQNK01000448.1:208604-224880 GCA_001586405.1 Phoebis sennae | reverse complement strand
ATCGGTTAAGCCGTTTCGAAGTTGACTGCGTACAAACGCCCGACAAACAGACAAACAGACAAACAGACAAACCGACAAACAGACAAAAATTCTAAAAATCATTGTTTTGAGTTTAGAAACATAAATAAAACACGAAACAACAGACACGGCTAGTCTACGATTTAATTATATGTATAGATTTCCTTAAAAATAATTCCTATTGTACAATAGGATAGGATTTTATATTTTTTCATCAATCAAAGTAATGCAAAGAAGAAAAGTAGGATTAGTTAAATTCAATGGCTTTTTTATATAAAAAGTTTTACACCCTGTACTTTTCAATTATAATTATGTGATATTTTTTTAAAAATTAATAACCCATTTTGCAGTAGAATCATATTTTATTTATTAAAATAAATTTATTATTATGGAAAGGTTTAATAAGGGAAATTGGGAAAGGAGTAGAGCAGGATTGGAGAGGAATGGGAGGGAATACAGGCCTCCGGACCCCGCTCACCGTACGAAACACAGTGCAATACTGCTTCACGCCGGTCTTCTGCTAGGGGGTGGTAATTACACCGGTGCGAGCTAGGCCCAATTGTGCAATGCTCGGCTTCCAATCCTTTACTGCTGAAAATGTTATGCAGCAGAATTACCCTGTTGCCTCTTACGACACCCACAGGTAGACATAGGATGGCGACATATGTATTCTAACCGGTCGCCAGACGGACAGAATAGAATTTAAAAGATATATTAATAACATACTTTGTACTGTAATCATTATAATCGTATAACACTACTCACGGCTTTGCTCGCGTTAATTTCAGACCAATAAAAAGCATATCACCTAATCCACAAAAATTTCATTAAAATCTGTTCAGCAGTTAGTGATTGTGATAGAGACATACAAACATCCAAACTTTCATATTTATTATTTTAGTAGGATAGGATATAAAAAATAAATCAAAACCTATTTTGTAATCGGATAGTTTTTATGTCACTTGTTTATTTCCAACTTAAACAAAAAAAAGCCACATCATTTTCCCAATTACTTTTTTCCTGTTGTTTCCAAAAACAAAACTAATTATTTTTTTCTGTTTTGAACTTGACTTATGTCAAGGTTGTATTTAAGGTCAAGTTCATACTAATTAGAACCCGCAGTTTTTCTCAAAATATCATCTACACTAATATTATAAATAGGAAAAGTTGAATAGGCTCAGAAACTACTGGACCGATTTCAATAATTCTTTTACTATTCGAAAGCTACTTTATCTACGAACATAGTCTATTTTTATAGACTATATTTATAACATTATGCTACGGGACAGCCGTGCGGATAAGCTAGTTGATATATAAAAATCCTAGATGCATAATCTCATACAATAGTTTCGCATTTAAACAAAAATAAAGTTAAGCATGAATGAGAGACTCAACTCTCTCTCACTCAATTTTACAAACACCTCCTGTATCATAAAAAAAAACATTCAAAAATATTTACTAACTGTTCTTTATAGATAGCGTATGTCACTTAGTGAAAACGTTGGCTCCTAATGATGAAAGAATTTTTGCAATTGGTGTTGTAGTTTTATATTAAAATGTTACAAATATACATACTAAAATAAAAAAAATGGCCAAAAAATAGAACCGACTTCATTACTCTAACGAGTAGAAAATAACTTTTATTTCATTTTTGTTGAAATCTATACAAAGTCGGTGCAAAATCTTGTTAAATTGAAAAGATAAAGGCAAATGGCGAATGCAAAAAGAATATTCCAAATCGGTCCATAAACGCCGGAAATATGCGGTAACATACATAAAAAAAAAACAAATACGGGTGAATTGATAACCTCCTCCTTTTTTTAAAAAATCGGTTAATAATATAGATGATAGTATAAAAGTATTGATAAATAATATAGATTATTTTTATAAAATATATTCACTATTTGTTTACAAAAATATCTATTATTATTCAATTATTTTACCAATCTACGTACTCCTAGTAATTAAAATTTTAAAAGAACTATTTGTTGACGAGTGGCCATAATTATCACAATATTTATTTAATTAATGTTTATAATTAAAACATGTAAAGAATAAATAAGTTTGACGATCCGGCGCAGTGGATGTGGCAATGGTCTATTGCGCCGGAGAGTGTGGGTTCGACCCCCACGAGTTGAAAATTATTATGTGATTAACATTGTAATTTTCTACTATCTGGGTGTTTATTTATAGTATTATGTATTTACAAAACAAGTATATGTAAGTATGTCTATCAGTTATCTAGTTTCCTACGTTTTTTACAAGCGTTGCCTAGTTTGGGACTAGATGGTGTAGTGTTAAGTGTCCCTAAATATGTATTCATATTTTTTATCAGCTTACATTCGACCACAAATCACAATGCCATCATCTGTTCAAGAAACAACACAAGTTGTTAAAACTTTTATAACAAGAAGTACTGAAAAGTATTGCTAGATGGCACTATTATAAATGTTTGCATCAGTTGAAACTAGATGGCGTTATTTTTAATTACAAGTTTAATAAACACGATTCATTTAAAACTTAATGCATTTAAAAGTATTTCTTTATTGGGCTACCGTTTTTGTGCTCACCAGTTCATGGTACTGGCGAGTAAGGTCCTGATTTGAGCTGAAATATTGCTTTCAAACTTTGATATTACGTCCAGCGTTCAACAAAGTTTACAATTAAAAAATAATTAACATATCGAGCATAGCACAGTATTTTACAAACCCATTTTCTTTGGAAAGGAGTAAACAAGATTCCGTAAGGTGAAACTGTCTCAAAGCTGCATTTAGCAGCGTTGGATATAATTAGAATAATGATTTAAATTAAATATTTTATAATACATCAGAAGTAGTCTAACGGCCATTTTCAGTAATGTATGATTGATTATGGATAGATTGTTATCAAATTGTCAAATTATATGACAATAGATAGTCAAAAGTCATAGCAAATGTTTCCGTCGCTTAGGATATTGCAAAGTGCAAATAGATAGATCTGTTTGACTTTAGTAAGCAAAACAAGGGATAGATAGAATATTGAAAACGGCCGTAAAAAGTGTATCCCGTCCATAAACAGTGGCAAGTGACTGCTCGGACCTCACGCTACACTAGCGCTTCTACCGGTGGATTCAAAATACCTCATTAAGAGTATTATTATTGCTTCTGATATATATTACATTTAATTCGTACAGTATTCCATTGGTTTTATGTATTCATCAGTAACTCCTGAATTAATGAATAGTGATGATCCTACTAATATTATAAATGCGAAAGTTTGTGAGGATGTATGTATATATATGTTCAGGTTTCACCCGCGTTCAGATCCTGTGACAACTCTGTATACCCATGCCTCTCCTATCATTAACCTCTCGAACTTCCTATCATTAGTCCTCTCCTTAACCCCTTCCTTCAAGCCGGCAAGACATCTGCGACATTTCATGTTGTAGATGTTCATGGGCTGCGGTCAGTCACTTAACATCAGGTGAACCGCATGCTCCGCTTGCCTGTTATAACTTAAAAAAACACTTCGGGATTAAACGTAGCCTGTATGTTATTCTGAACCCTTACCTATAAGTACACCAAGTTTCATCATAATCGTTTCAGTACTTTTTGAGTGAAAGAATAACAAACTCACATACGTACTTACTATTACTATATTTTTTATGTCTAACTAATGGGCTTAGGCTTAAAATAAAATTAAAAAATATAATAAAATAATTCATTAAATCGTCTTTAATATTCTCAGGCAATGAGTAAAAACTTATATGTATATTATCTATGTTATGTTATACATATAGTTTTTAGAGATGCGCTAAATATTTATTTGTATTCAGCCGAATATATTCGGTTGGAGTTCTATTTTCTTAAATTATTAAAAAATGTGTGACAAAACAATCAAGATAGAGCATCGAATAATTTAGCCGAATATCCGGTTCGGTAAAGATTATACCGAATAGTATTCCGTATTCGGCTATTCGGTGAAACCACGATTTGGCGCATCACTAAAAGTTTTATATCAGTCTTTAACATGTTTACTGTATAATTATGACATTTCTTTTCGTAGACATATTTTTGTAGTTATATTAGAATACATTAATATAAATTTACTAAACTAAAACAAAGTAAATTTAAAACTAAATTTATTTATCTTACTAAATTTAAAAAATAATAATTTAGCGTGTTTCACATAAAATAATATGATTATAGCATCTTTTGAGTTATTGTTTAATACTTATTTGTTATTAATGTTCTTAACTTTAAAAAAATAGTTATCTAAGAATCAACAATTAAAACGTATTAATCAACTTCTTAATCATTTCAACAGTATCATTTCTAGCAATATTTTCAATATACTCAGCAGCCTTCTTCCTATGATCTTCATACAACATCTTAGTTTTATCAACCGCATCTGTCTTCAATATATTAAACTTCAAATCTTCATAATCCACGTCTTTAACATCGTTTTTAGCTTGGTCTATAATCTTATACAATTCAGGGTTCTCTTCAAGAGCGAACAAAACTGGGGCACTTGCTAGGCAAAACTGGTCTTTACTATCCGATCTTAAAGCTTGTAATTCCGTAGCAGCCTGCCAAGCTAAACCCACATGACATCCGAAATGGTACGCATTGTTCTGTAGATCCCGATTCTGTTTACCAAGAAGCATCGTCGATCGGCAACCTCTCCCCAATAAACTCACTCCATTGAAGACTGTCCTAGCCGTCCACTCTTGTCTAGGCTTACCGAGCACGTCATTCGCAGCAATGGACGACATATCGAACGAGATATTCAAATCGTCTTTGTCGTTCTTAGGTTTTCCTGGTAGCGGCATGTTCTGTTCATCCCTATCTCCGAAGAATTCGCCTTCAGATAGATCTTTCAAAGCGGTAGATACTATGTATAGAACGTCTGCGTTTTTGAGTCCAGCTAGCATTGCATTGGCTGTTACAAGAAGGTAGTCTCCAAGGAGAATGGCTATTTTGTTACCGAATATAGCAGATTCTGTGTTCTTAGATCGTTTTGCGAACGGTACATTTACTATACCTCTGTGGATAAGATGACCTGTTCTCATCATTTCGGTTAGTTCAGCTAACTGCCTTTGTTGTTCTTCGATAGCTTTGATTTGACTTGATCGTATTTTCACGGATTTTGATAGAAGCAAGATGATTAGACCCCATGGTTGGAGGTTCTTAGAGTCGCCGTATAGGACGTTTTTCGCTGTTTGCATTACAAGGTGATTGCTGCCAACCTGAAATTGAAATAATTCATGTTAATTTTATTTGTAACATAACTTCATTAAAACAGTATTAAAGCTATTAAATAAAGTTGCAAGATTTCAAATTTATTCAAATGTATTTTTCTTTTATTTATTCCGGTGTATTTATTATTATTTTATTTTATATTATATAATTTTTTTTTTATTAATTCACCTTCCTATTATATCTATACATATAATAAAGCAGTAACCAAACCATTTCTGTACATTGAATATTTTTTAAAAAGAGTAATTGGTATGCAATATGTATGTTCTATAGACACCAAATCCATGTTTAGAATTTTTTTTTTCTGTTTGTCTGTTTGTCTGTTTGTCTGTTTGTCTGTTTGTCTGTTTGTATGTTTATCTGTTTGTATGTTCGTCAATCACGCAATAACCACTTGGCAGATTTTGGTTAAATTTCACATGTTGATAGACCATAATTAGGTGCAACTTATAGGCTACATTTTATTTGGAAAAAAATATTTTTAGGGGTGGCTTCCCATACATGTAAACGGGGGTTAAAAAAATAAATATACGAGTACATAATTAAATAAGGTATCATTGGATAGGTCTTTAAAAATGAAATGGAGGTTTCTAAATGTGTTTTTTGCTAAAATAAATATTTTTTGAGATATACGCTTCTAAAGTCGTGAAAATGTCATACCACGTGGCAATGTGAGATTTTGGTTGAGTTGCGGACATGCATTTTTATACTCTTAACGTATAGATTAAAACGTTACAAATACTCAATAAATTATTAAAAATCTTCAAAAAATAACAAACTTTCCGCCCGCGGCTTCACTCGCGTGGTCTACAATTTTCTGTAATTTTCTTTATTCAAAAGGCGCGCGCGCAGTGTGAGATTTTGGTCAAACCTATTTTCATAGAAAATTAAAAAAAAACTATAGAAATTCGTATATATCAGCGGCCTTGCGACCGTAATTTTTTTAAACTTTTGTTGTGCGCCTCTAAAAATACAGATATTAGTGACCCACGCGTGCGAAGCCGCGGGCAGAAAGCTAGTTATATATAAGTGGTTGATTTATCTATAGTAGGTATGTATTTACAAAAAAGAATGTTTAATTGTGTCTATCGGTTATCTAGTTTCTATAGTACAAGCTTTGCTTAATTTGAGACTATGCTGCAGATGTAATGCAGCAGAATTACCCTCTGTCGCCTCTTACTACACCCACGAGTAGAAATTGGGTGGCGACACATGTATTCTAACCCGTCCTAATTCTCAAACTTTCATGGAATTTATTTCCGTGTATATCATGACTGTGTTCTCGTGTATACCCGTCCTTATAAAATGCGTTTCCAATCATATCATGTTTACTGTTAGTTCGTGAAAGTATGCTTTCCTGTTTTGCGACAATTTCTATTTACAACCAGTTCATTGTTATATATAACGTTTGATAGGTACATAAGGTCATTTGAAACTTGATTGTCAAAGTGTTAACCGACTTCTAAAATATGAGGAGAACGTTCTCATGTTTTTGGAAGTCGGTTTTGTGTTGTTTTGTTTTTAAGGCGTAATTTTTGTGGTAAAAATATTGAAGTCTAGCGTTTTTAGTTTTGATGACCAATGTGTTATTTTTTATTTATTTTCATTTTTTATTGCACTTAATAAAAATAAAGTTACAAAAATGTCTTTCTTAATTTATAAGTGTGCAAAAGGCGGTCTTATTGCCCAGAGCAATTTCTTCCAGACAACATTTTGGGAGCAGAATGGAAGAGCAAGATTTAAAAGTAGGCACCAAAAACAAAAAAAAAAAAAATTCAAATAAAAATTATTATGCAGAATAAAAATGGTAACGATATCTATAGGGATATACTTAAAATATGTATATTGAGATAATAAAATACACATTATTTTATTATGGTATAAAAAATTTTGAACTTAAATAACTGTCTTTCTGTCTGTATATCAGTCCCTTACTCCTAAACCACTGAACCGATTTGGAGGAAACCGCGGTGCACAGCCAGTAAGCTATGATACTGTAAATTTTCATCCAAATCCGTCAAGAACTTTTTGCGTAACATACCAATTTATATTCAAACACACAAACAACAAGCGCCATTTTGAAAATTAATCACTATATCACTACTACATTTGTAACGAATTCAACACCTTGTACATCAAAATCTGTCCAGCCGTTTAGACTGTAGGGCATGCTATACAAACATTCACTTTCATTCCACCCCTTCCTTCGAGCTGGCAATGTTTTGTTGTCTTATTATAATAAATAATATTTAAACATTTTAAGCCATGAAATATACCTATAATGAGCTTTCCGCCCGCGCTTCGCTCGCGTGGACCCGGCAATTCGAATTTTTCTCGCCGTAAAAACCATGCTTGAACTTCAACGAACATTTAACAAAAGAATTGTCCAAATTGGTCCAGTCGTTGTTGAGTTATGCGCTTACCAACACATTTTGCAATTCATTTTTATATATAAGATAAAGATTATTCTTTCTTACATTACCAAAATAAATAATTATTCGATTTTTACGGCTCATTAACTAATATAACAATAATTAATTAAATGAATTTTTACATCACTAATTCACTTTCACTCATTTAAAATAGATTCACACCTTAGTCATAGTCGTTTATTAGATTATGACCAAAACTTAATTTACATAAGAGAAAGTTTCATTTTGCGAGAATTCACACGATTTGAGTCATAATCTACTCTAATATTATAAAGAGGAAACATTCGATTTTTTAAGTATTGAATTAAGGACTTTTTACACTATTTCCACAATTTATTTTAAAAAAATTATTTAATTACAACTAACGTAATAATTAAATGCAAAATATAGTCGAATAGTGGTGTCACCGAATAACCGGTTTAAACTGTATCAAACCGGATATTCGGTCAAATTATTCGGTTTTACATTTCATTGCATTGTCGCGTATACAAGTTCAAACAATACATTCGGCCGAATACAAATAGTGAAAAATGCCGAATACGCCGAATAACGAATAACAAATGAATATTCGGCGTAATTATACTATCGGAAAATACTATGTAAGTTAGCGATATTTTTCCATAGTCATCCAATACCATATTAGTTAGTAAAAAATTAACACTGACTTGTGATAACAAATCTACACTGATATTATTTAGGAAAGATTTGACTTTATGTTCGTTTGTTTGAATTGAATAGGCTCCGAAATTAGTGAACCGATTGGAAAAACTCTTTTACCATTGAAAACCTACATTATTCCCGATGATCGTAGACTATATAACAACAGATAGTAATTTATAATCTTACTAATATTTATTATGTAAGTTCAATGTTTGGAAATAAATGAGTGTGTGTCAATTACGTCGCAACTACTGAATGGATTTAGATGAAATTTCGGGCACAGATAGATTATGATAGTAAATTAGGTGAAGTGACTTGATTATTGATCTAAAGCTTGTATCTATATCTATTCTTCGACACTAATATCATAAAGAGGAAAACTTTGTTTGTTTGTATTGAATAGGCTTCGAAGGTACTGGACCTATTTGGATGCAATTTTGTAGAGATACTTTGAAACCCCAGGAATGACTTAGGGTAGTTTTTACCCCGAAAATACTACGGGAACAGAATATATACGTGGGTGAAGCCGGCGAGCTCAGCTAGTACCCTATTAATTAAATATATATATATAACATTATGCTATGGGAGCGAAGGATCAGCTAGTCTGCTATAAGATAGATATTTATATGAATGTAATTTTTTGCGTATAATTCGCCAAAATGCGTATAATATGCCAATACGGTGTGAAGTAGAAAGTTATTATTTTTATAGCATTCATGAAAGTAAAATTGGTTTAAGAAAAAACGTGTTTTGTGGCTATTTTTTATTGTATTCATTGTACTTTCTATAACATAAGTTCTTTTTTCGTTACTTCAGCACGCAATAACTGCTAAACGAAATTTTGCGGAAAGATCATAAGAATAGGTCTTAATAATAATTATAGTTATCTTTAATCAATATTATAAAGCTGAAGAGTTTGTTTGTTTGAACGCGCTAATCTCAGGAACTACCGGTCCGATTTGATAAATTATTTTAGTGTTAGATAGCCCATTTATTGAGGAAGGCTATTGGCTATATATCATTCCGATATTCCCACGAGAGCGAAGCCCTGGGGCGCAGCTAGTTTATAATAAATGTGGCGTTAGCATAACTACCAAAAATTTGTTATAACTATCTGTTATACTATGACGTTCCGTCGTTTATTAATGCCCAGTTCGTATAAAAATAAAACGAGTCGTTTTGCTTACGGACAGTACGACATCCTTCTAGGCTTAAGTCTAAAGTGTTTATAATAAACGTGACGTTAACATAACTACCAAAACTTGGTTCTGATTAGATGATTAGAACCGCCCGTTATGAAAACCATTTCTTTGTGTTATACTATGACGTTCCGTCGTTTATAGAATCCGGGCCTAAGTAAATAAATATTAATTTACTAGCTACGAATGATAGCGGTTTGCTGTGGTTACCATAGAAACGGTTTTAACGGTGGAAGTAATAATTTTTCTGGTTCCAAACTATGTTTAAATTAATGTTATTATAGACGTTGAAACATTTAAACCTCATGTAAAAGAAAAAGGAAAAATACATGAAATACAACTTTTAAGAAAAAACTTCGAGTTCAAAAATGACAAGACTGCATAATTTTCTAATTATACTTTTTGCATAACAATTTAATTAAACAGTAAAAACTTACCAATTTCCTCAAATAAAGCGCCAAATTAGCGAACTCATCACTCAAAAGGCATCTCAGGTTCATAAAAGATGTCGGATATCCAACAACTTTCTCGGCTTCCCGGATAGCGTTGCTCCAATTGGTCAATGGGGGTCTTAGAAGGATCAAAATTTCATCTTTAGTCAAACTGGCCACTGTCGCTTCTGAACGTTTCTGATAAAAAAAAGTTGACGCGCGCCGCAAAACGCGGGAGACCGTGTACGTCATTTCTAATTCGAATTTTGAATTCCGATTTTTAAATTGACATAGCTTTTTAAAAATGGAACGTGTGTATCGTGGACTATGATGAACGTTTGTGATAAGCTGTGATGGTAGATTCTCTATAGCTGTCTGGGTTGCCCTTGTTTTAATAAAATTAACACTGCGTTATTTATTTTTCTGATGCAATCGTTAAGTTAATTGTTATGGTGTGTCTAATTTTGTAGTAAATACGTTTGTTTTTATATTATGAATTGTCATTTCTGTTTATATTTGAAATCTAGTGTTCAGTATGTAATCACCTTGGTGTGTAGTTTAACATAGGTTAAGGTCAAAATACATTCTGTAAGGTGTTTTTGTTATTTTGTGAATTATATAATTTTAATTACATATTTATTTTAACTAAAACGCCGTTAAATGTTTTAAGAAAATATTTATCAAAATTATTTCGTTATATTTAAAAAATACTAATATAAATAATAATATTTTTTTTATTTTATAGTACAACTCGAAAAAATCTTTCGGATCCTGAATATGTAATAGTTATAAAAATAAGTGTTAGTTTGTACTTAATTATTTTATATTTCATATAATTTTTTTTTTGCTCACCAAAAATTTGTCTATATTCGGGGAGAATTCTAATGCTGGCAACACAATTACTCTTGACCGTGAAAGTGGAATGCACTTAACTAGCGTAGTAAATAAAACTATTTTATTACAATTTTCAACTCTAATACCTACACATTAAGTCCAAATACCTCTAACGTTAAGATTTCTATTTGATCTACATTCCAAAATCTATTTGATTATAAACTTTAACTCTATGACAATAAAGTTGATAATCGATTGTTGAAGCAATGGAACGTCTAGCTTTCATGCCCAATTTATGGAGACCTCTCACAGTCGAAGGAATTCCCGTTTTCTTCTCAAATTATATACAGGTTAGGAACATGGGAGGTCTTTATAAACTGGTTGATTTTTTCTTTTATTGGTAGACATGGACCACTGATCTTATAAGCAGGTTATCTAAACTTTCTATGTGTATAATATAATTGAAGCATTTTTTTATAATAGAAACTGTTTTAATGTGACTGTGTGTATTTAAATGTATACTTTAGTTTTAAAAGCGAAAGTTTATAAAATACTAGGTACTAAGCGCGTCTTTCCTCGCGTTAGTTTAAAAAAAAGTAGAGTATTACCACAGATAATATAAGTATCACGTAGATAATCCTATTTAAATGACGACCCGATAGGCGCAGTGTATACAGCAATGGTCTATTGCGCTGGAGGGTGTGGGTTCGATCCCCACGAGTGGTAAATTATGTGATGATGATTGTAATTTTCTACTGTCTGGGTGTTATTTTATATATAGTATGTATGTATCTACAAAAGTATGTTTAATGTCTATCAGTTATCTAGTTTCCATAGTACAAGCTTTGCTTAGTTTGGGTCTAGATGGCGTTATGTTAAATGTCCAGGATAATTATTATTATTATAAATAAAAATTTCAGCAAATTCGTTTCGAATATTTTACAGCGAGCGTTTTCACGGGTCACTGTAACGGTATAAACCCGGTTTAAAATCCGTTAAATCTATCAATCACTCTAATTCAATAATCAAAGTACTATGTTTGTTAATATAAACCAAGGAAGAATTGTAACAACTCTTCTTACTTCATATTCAAAGTCAAAGTAAAAGTAGAAGTGTTTCTTTTCCAAATTGGCCACCTTCAAGGCGCCTATAGAACTTCTCTTGAAATGCCCCGCGGTTAACCCTTACCTATATGTATAACAAGTTTCATCAAAATCGGTTTAGTAGTTTTTGCGTGAAAGAGTAACAAACACACATAAATACATCCTCACAAACTTTCGCATTATTAGCATTTATTGTTTCTAAAAAAATTTTCTTCAACGAAAATAAATATAAGTGAGCAAAATATTTATGTAAAATAAAAAGTCATACTTAAATTAATATAAAAAATCTACTTTATCAAAAAATGTAAAAAAAGTAAAAAACAAAATAAAGCTTTAGCCAAAAAGAGCAGAATTAAAAAAAAACCGCAAGAATGCATTGACGTTTCTTTCCCGCCAAATGTCACTCATGTCAGACGCCATTACAAAATAAAATAGCAAAAGTTAACTGAAATATTTACCTTTCAATAAAACTAAACGAAAATAAAAAACATTATAGGAAGCACAGTTTATTAAAATCACAATAAATTAAAACTTATGAAACCTTTTTGACGTTTGTTTCCCGCCAAATATATACTCCGTCAGCCGCCATTGTAAAAAGTAGGCAGATATCGCTAGCGTGAAGATCGCTGTGTGTATAAGCGGGAAATATATAGTGCCGTACAGTTTTGAGAAGGTATTAAATGTAGCGATCTTCATTGATGATACAATATCATACTTTGTTTCTAAAAATTTTCTTCCTCAACGAAAATAAACATAAAATGAGCAAAATATGTACTTATGTCAAAGTCATACTGAGGTTCAGTATATAAAAAATCCACTTTATCAAAAAGTATTAGAAAAGTAAGAAAAAAAGCAAAATAAAACCTTAGCCATAATAAAGAGCAGAATTAAAAAAAAACTACAAGAATTCATTGACGTTCCTTTCCCGCCAAATGTCATCCATGTCAGGCGCATTACAAAATGAAATGAAATAGCAAAAATTAACTGCAATATTTACCTTTCATTAAACATAACCGAAAATAAAAAAACATTATAGGAAGCACAGTTTATTAAAATCACAATAAATTAAAACTTATAAAACTTTTTTGACGTTTGTTTCCCGCCAAATATACCCCGTCAGCCGCCATTGTAAAAAGTAGGCAGATATCGCTAGCGTGAAGATTGCTGTGTGTATAAGCGGGAAATATATAGTGCCGTACAATTTTGCGAAGACGGGATAAATCCATATTCCTTCTGTTATGAAGGTGTAGACAATACTGAAAAAAAGTAACCATATAATCAACAATAAATAAATATTCCTAAACTATATTTTTTTTATTTACTTCTAATTTTCACATGCCATTACAGGTTATTTACCCAATGCGACAGTGACTTAAAAGCTAACATTTAAAACTAGGTGGTAATTATACTATTTTAGAATAACGTGCAATAAATAAGAGAACCCTTGCCACTTCACTCAAGGGACAAGATAAATGTACCAAGTGTTTTAAAGTTAATAAATTAATTTGTATTTAATACAACGCCATCTAGTCCCAAACTAAGCAAAGCTTGTACTATGGAAACTAGATAACTGATAGACAAACTTAAACATACTTTTGTATATACATACATATTATAGATAAACACGCAGTTGAAAATGACAATGTTCATCACATAATAATTTTCTACTCGTGGCGATCGAACCCACACCCTCCGGCGCAATAGACCATTACTGTACCACTGCGCCTACGCATCTATAGTACGTATGTATCTCCAAAAAAAAGTATATGTATGTCTATCAATTATAGTTTAGTACAAGCTTCGCTTAGTTTGGGACTAGATGGCGTTGTATTAAATTATTAATAGAATATTATTTTTTTTACTTACACAACAAAATACATAGCGAAATAGAATGCCATGTGATATAAATAGCTCCAATGTGACCGGGGGTGTCGCCTTTCTCTGTACATAAGTTCCCATATCGCCAATGGTACTGAAAAGAAGATAAAAAGGTTAATTACTAGTGGTTCGCATCGAGCTAGACATTGCTTTGTAATGTATAAATCGAGGCCTTTCATTTGATACGACACCCGGCTATATTTATTTATTATTTATATGTTTATTATTATTATAATTATTATATGTGTAAGTGTTGCGTATCTACCGCATTACTCTTGTAGTATCTTATTATCGATTCATTTGCTTACGCTACTACATCTTGACCACGGATGGCCTGGAAGAGATCGCTCTTTAGCAATAAGGCAGCCTATTTTGTACTGTATGTTTTCCCCCATCATGTTGTTAGCTTTCAGCTTTGGTGCGAAATAGAGCATTTATTCATATTAAAATCACCTATTTGAAAGCTCCCCCCCACCCCTATCGTCGAACTCAAGATTTTTTGTCATCTACTTGTTTACAAAATCCCATCAAGATCGGATAAACATGTATAATGTCAATTCGACTATGAGTGCTTTACAATAGGAGGGTCAATTGAAAAAAAAATCACAAGGATTAAGGGTACACATTCACAAATATATTTTATTTGTCTACGCTGATATTTTACAGAGGAAATCTTTATTTGTTTGTTCGATTGTAATGAATAGCTTCAAAAACTACTGGACCGATTTTAAAAATTCTTTCACCATTCGAAAGCTTCATTATCTTTATCCACGAGTAACATAGGCTATATAACATCATGATACGAGAGCGAAGCCGCGCGGCTCAGATAGTTAAAAAATACAAAAAAAACTAAAAATAAAAATTACCTATAACCGTGTGCATGATATGATTGGAGACGGGGTTCAACAATTCCGCCGTATGTTTCGGAAACACCAACGCTTTGTCGTACGATGTTAGTGTCCAAAACACCACTGCCACTACCTGAAATTATTAAAAATTAAAAAAAAAAGAAAAATAAAAAAAAATAATAAAAAAAAATTAATTAATATTTGTGAAAAAGAAACACAAAATGTAACACTAGCAAATTATGATTATAATTTATGATAAAACAATTTATAGTCATAATCAGAAGAGGGCAGCAATACAAAATTTTAACTACATTTCTAAAAATCGGAGTTTCGTACGGTTTTCAATTGCACGGCATCGTCATCAGCCACTAACATAGTTTCTACGGGTAAGCAATTAAGAATACATGTGTCACCACCCCATTTCTACCCGTGGGTGTCGTAAGAGGCGACAGACAGTAATTCTACTGCATAACATCTGTAGCAATAAAAGAGTGGGAGCCGAGCATTGCACGATTCGGCCAAGCTCGCACCAAGCTCAGCAGAAAACCAGCGTGAAGCAGTATTGCACTGTGTTTCGAACGGTGACCGGGTGTTTTAGGCCTGTATTCCCATCCTATTCCTCTCCCATCATATTCTACTCCTCTCCCAACTTCCTGTTATTAAACCTCACCTGATCCTCAACTCCTTCAAGCCGGCAAGGCATCTACGGCTAGTCTCTGTTGAGTTTGGCCACCATGCCGAAATCGTTTATTATCTCCTAAAGGTTGTCTGGCAAAAATCGCTCTAAGCGATAAGACCGCCCTTTGTGTGTTATGTTACCACATTTTCAGTTTTTAAGTTTTATGTAATCTTTTTTTTACAATAAAGAGTAGATTCATTCATTTATTTAATAATGATTAATACATACCCAAATAGAAGGCCACAGAATGCTTGAGAATAGCGTATTTCTAAACCGCCTGAAGTATTTCGAGAATTTTTCGTCAATTTCATAGTTTGATAATTCCAGTATATCAGAAATTAAACAAACAAACGCGTACAATATTTGTATGATCTGGAATATAAAGGGTGGTTAAAAAATAATGTTAATTTAAAAAGTTTAATATATAAATGGGGATATAAAGAAAGCGGAGTGGAAGCTGAGAGGAAGATATTTCATATTAGTATAAAAAATATTTTATAAGTACAGCATTAAATTTTTCTATTCCTCAAAATTATTAATTATGAGGAAGTTAAATAGAAATTAAATAAATTTTAAGTAAATTTTTGTTAATTTGATTTTAAACGTAAACCAAATTAGTGATTATTTTCACATAACTTGTACATACTTGCACTGTTCTACTGAAAAAAAAATCTTAGATAAGATATTGTATGCATACCGGCGTACAATTGCCTAGCGAACTATCCCGTGTTTATATTTAAATATTTATTAAAGGTACGCCAAAAATACATATATAACATTTATGAAAATACACCATTTATAAATAACAGGCTTATGTATTTATCAATTAAAGGCAAACAAAAAAAAACAATGTTTGCCTAGAATCACAATATAATAATGATTACAAAAAGATCAAAAAAAATAAATTAAGCTATATTCATACTAAACCAATTACATTAATAAGTGTATGAATAT
>LQNK01000448.1:192061-203137 GCA_001586405.1 Phoebis sennae | reverse complement strand
CGCGAGTGTGTGTGTGCTCGTGCTACGAGCGTAAGCATGTGTTGCCGTGCCGGGTGAGGTATGCGGAGTGAAGGGGCTCAAATTTAGATTTTTGCTAGCATAAGGTGGGCCGTTAAATTAAAAATAGATAAAAGCAAAAGTTTTTATTTTTGCCTTTTTAATGTCCTGTGAAGGGTAATTACATCATCTAGTCACAATTCAATTGACATCAGTAAACCTTAACCGCAGAGCTTATTCCATTGATTTTCGAGGAATTCTCTGGAATATCTTCCACATAGATGATCAGACTTGAACCAAATTTCTATGGGACTACACTGGAACTCTACTTTTTCGAATGCAAAAAGATCCAAATCGATCCATAAACGCCGAAGATATACGGTAACATACATACACAAAAAAAATACGGTCGAATTGATAACCTCCTTCTTTTTTTGAAAGCCGGTTAATAAAGAGGAAAACTCTGTTTGTGAATAGGCTCAAAAACTACTGGACCGATTTTAAAATTCTTTCACCATTCGAAAGCTACATTATCCACGAGTAACATAGGCTATATTTTATAGGCTATAGGCTTTTATAGGAATAACATTATGCTACGGAAGCGAAGCCGCGCGGATCAGCTAGTCTGAGATAATGTAGGAATCCGACGGTAAATCGACCAATAATATTTAGTATTATTTTTCATGTAAAAAATAACATTTCATACATACTATCTTGGAGTTATTAAATTGGTCTCAAATCGAACTCAAACTGTAATATTTTTTTTGCTATAAGAAAAAACCACTAGTTTTACACCATTTTGCAATTGGCAATACATACAGAAATTTTTAACTTAGCGTGTAGAACTTTTTTTTTAAACCACAGACTATCAAATCTGACTTCAAAATTTTACTCAATACTAAACTTGAAATAAATATAGTATAATCTTGTGTTTGTTTTAACGCGAGTAAAAAGTTGTTTCATTTGAAATAAATATATTTTTTCTTCCGTTGTCTGATATTTCTATTAGTATGCAAGGCATGCCCAACAAAGCAACTTATAAAGAATTACGGCATTAATATAAAACATTGGGCAAGGTCAACATTATTGAAAAAACTTCAAAATCCACAATATCTCGAAAAGAGTGATATTTTTGTATGACATTAAATAGGTTTTTTATAGACTATTAGCTTAGCTAGCATCCCCCAAGATTAGGTTTAAGCAGGCAAGCGGGGCATGCGGTTCACCTGATGTTAAGTGACTGACCGCAGCCCATGAAAACCTACAACGTAAAATGTCGTAGTTGCCTTGCAGATTTGAAGGAGGGGAGAAAATAAAGAGAGGATTAATTATGGGAAAATGGGAGAGGAGTAGAACGGGATGCAAGAGGAATGGGATAGGAATACAGGCCTCCGAGCACCATCTCACCGTACGAAACACAGTGCAATACTGCTTCACGACGGTCTTCTGCTGAGGGTGGTAATTACACCGGTGCCAGCTTAGCCCAATCGTGCAATGTTTGGCTCCCACTCTTTTATTGCTGTAGATGTTATGCAGCAGAATTACCCTGTCACCCCTTACGACACCCACGGGTAGAAATAGGGTGGCGACACATGTATTTTATTCCGAAATGGTAAAAATGGGACCCTATTATTAGAAGTATCGGGTTTTCCCAAAATAACAAAAACTCAGACTAGGCCAGTTTTGTTATTTTGAAGTCGTTTAAAAGTACATACATTTTACAATTTCATTACCTTTTGTAACCTTCAAAGTGACAATAACATACTATTATGCGATTATAGCTACAGGTAGTTAAACAAGTTAATTACTGAGGATAAAATAGAATTATACTCGAATATAAGCGTGATCTCAGGTCAAAGTCAAAGTTGTTTATGTAAATAAATGTAACATATATACTAATATTATAAAGCTGAAGAGTTTGTTTGTTTGTTTGTTTGAACGCGCTAATCTCAGAAACTACTGGTTTGAATTGAAAAATTATTTTTGTGTTGATTAGACCATTTATCGAGGAAGGCTTTAGGCTATATAACATCACGCTGCAACTATTAGGAGCGAAGAAATAATGGAAAATGTGAAAAAAAAGGGGAAAATTATTCATGCTTGAGGGCTTCCGTTGCGTGCGCTGCGAAAACGGTTCAAGATACCAAAAAATTATGTATGAAAGAATTATTCCTCTTGAAATGATCTACAAAAATGTCCGCGACAATATATGTCTATCTTTTAAGATTAACTAACTGCTTTACTAACTGCTAACTGATTAACTGCTACGGGAGCGAAGCCGCGCGGATCAGCTAGTAATGTTACATAGCCTATGGTCATGGTCATGTCTAATCGGTGCAGTAGTTTCGGAGCTTATTTGATTCAAACAGACGAACAAAAAATCAAATCTCTATATAATATTATAAGTGTAGACATAGTAAAACACTTATTACGCAACTGCAACAGAAGGAGGGTAATGTGTTTGAGTGTAAGTTTGTGGGTTTTTTGTATAATAACAAATATACATTAAAAAAACACTAGACTACACGCCGAATATTTATTCGGTATTCGGCGTATTCTGCATATTTTTTACTTTGCTTATTCGGCCAAATGCATGGATTCGAGTATTTCTATTTTCTTATTAAATTTCAAGCGCTAATGTTTGACCGAATATCCGATTCAGTAAAGTTTAAAACGAATAGAATTCGGTATAATATCAATATAGATAGAAGAATAGAGACACTAAAATCTAGGACGAATCTAATCAGTTTTGGACTAATAGTTCACTATTCCATTTGATATCCTATTTAGATATTTGGATACATAATAATAATTATAATATTTAATAATGACCACTTTCGGCCATAGTGGCCTGTATCAACAGAAACTAACCAGCTGCGCAGGAGATAATAAAGTACGCGCGAACACTTTTGATGCAATTTTTTATTATTTTGCCACGAATTACTATTAATAAGAAACAGCTCCCTTTTTATATGTAAAATTTTATTAATATCATAGATTTACTTACATGTAAATAGAGTGTCAACATAAGAACACAATTAAATTTTACATCGTAAAACTACGTAACACACGACATACCTCTATAAGGGAAACAAACACAATGTTTTTACTGCAAATATATTTGTTAGTTGTGTAGTTCCATTTGTATATTTTATATTCTTGTAAATCGTTACATAGTTTAAAACAAAGTCGCTTTCTCTGTCCCTATTTCTTTGTATCTTCAAAACTACGCAACGGATTTTGATGCGGTTTTTTTAATCGATAGAGTGATTCAAGATTACGGATAACATCCATTAAACAGTGGAGAAATACTGCTATTTTTGGTTTCCAATGTGATGTCGTTAAATATATTTCTTTCCGCTTACATTTCAAACGTAGACTAAACCCTACGTGATTTATCAAAATAATGTACTAAGTGTATTTTGTATCAGCATTGCAACGAGTGAAGCCGGGGTGGGTCGCTAGTACATAATATACCAAATACAAGATATGCTATATTTATAGCAATTTGTATTTAAAATTTTACTCAAGTTGTAACATCTATATTCCCATTAAATATCACTCACAGATGTAAGTAAGTATATTACAGTGAGAGACAAAAAAATGCATCCACGACCGATATCGGTCATGGTGGCCAATCTTAACAGAGAATTTCAGGTACGCAGTAGATATTATAGTGCACAAGTGTGTGCGTAAACACAGGTGCACTCTATTTCTTCACTCTCATAACCCGATGGGGGCAGACTGACACTCGCGGAGAGAGTTCAGGCGCAGGACCGACAGCTTTACGTGCTCTCCGAGGCACGGGGGTGTTCCAACACCGCCAACTACCAGACTCAGGGCTGCTACTGAGACTTGTTTTTTGGAAAAACACTTTTTTGTCCCCACCCGGGAATCGAACCCAACACCCCTCGATGTGCAGTCAAAGACGCAATCACTGGACTACGAGTATTTCTATTCTTAAATTAATTCTTAAAAAGAGCAAATACTATGCATATAGAATATTTTATAGAACCAGAAATAGTGAATACATTATTTTTTCTTTTCTAATGAGTCTGTGAAAACCATTAATAATTAAGATGATGGGCATAGATAACTAAATAATTAGTTAGATTTCTTTCACCATTCTATTTGCATTTGTAAAAATAAACCAATTAAACGTATAGCAAAATGTACCTGTGTTTTTATTGCTATCACTACGAGACAGGCTTAACTATTTCAACATAAAAAAGTCCATCAAAGGCCGGCAAAGCACCAACACACTCCTGGTGTTTCAGGTGTTCATGGGCGGCGGTCACCTAGCATCAGGTGACCCACTTGCTCCTTTGCTTGCTCTGCCATAAAAAAGTAATTTACACCACATTTTTATTACATACGTCTTATGATTTAAGCACTTTATATATGTGTTCTTAATGCTACCTACCGAAATAAACATTGTAGAACTATGTTAAGAGAAATTTCGGATTGTAACATTGTATTAGTTAAAATGTAAAAAAATATTCTTTTAGTTAAGTTATATAATTTAAGGTTTACGGAATAGGGATTATAATGTGTGCGCTATAAATCTAAAAGACTATCAGAGCGACATAATCGCGTTAACACTTTTATACATTATACATAAGAATCTCTGAACTAATTATCTTACATACATTACAAAAGTAGTATTAAGAATTTTACGATACGATCGTCGACAAGTCAGGCTTCTGAGACATGATTTAAATAAAATATAATAAACTATATAAATAATATATACGCCTTCTTTAATGAAAAAGCAAATATGGGACGTTTTCGGAAAAGCCTCATTTACACCCATTGGGATGTAAAACCAATGCTTTTGAAAGAGACTTTCTCTTTAGTTTTTAGTTCACGGTTCGCAATTTAAAAAAAAAAACCTTTTTTTTTGTGTAGGAACTATTTTAATTCAATCTGTTTTTGACGACCCGATTGGCGCAATGGATACAGCAATGGTCTTTTGTGACTTGCGCTGAAGGGTGTGGGTTCGATCCCCACGAGTAAAAGATTATGATGCGATGAATATTGTGATTTTCTACTGTCTGGGTGTTTATCTATTTATAGTGTGTATGTTTCTCAAAAAAAAGTATGTTAAAGTATGCCTATCAGTTATCTAGTTTCCATAGTACAAGCTTTGCTTAGTTTGGTACTAGATAGCATATTGTTAAATATACTGGAATATTTATTTATTATAGTAATGAATTTATTAAAGTTAACTGTCAGGCAAATTTCAGATGAAATGTGACAATAATGTGATGCTCAGAAACGCAATTGTCACAGTTACCGGACATTTAACGCTATGGAATAGGTAAACTAGCGTTAGTGACTCAGACACCATGCTTTTGAGTAAAAAACTACTTTAAATAAAAAAATAATTGAACTTATTTTGATGAGATTGTAGTTATGAGTTGATTGAGAACTGAATTGTTACACATCCTTTCACGTTTTCTTTATTTATTTTAAAAACATTTGTATAAATGCCAAAAATTTAAAATTTATTAAAACGAGCGAGTGTATTTTAATCAAATACTGCATACCAACACAATATTGATTGTTTACGTTACAAAAAACACCAACGACTTAACTATTAAAATTATTAACATAGTAATAATTACTAATAATATATTAAGATTATAAAAACTTGCTTGTTTAATCACTTCTATGTATAAAAAATAAAATCTTAAGATTGTATATAATACTAGCTTATCCGCGCGGCTTCCCTCCGTAGCATAATGTTATATAATATATAGCCTATAAAATATAGCCCATGTTAATCGTGGATAATTTAGCTTTTGAATGGTGAAAAAATATTTAAAATCTCTCCAGTAGTTTTAAAGCCTCTTCAATACAACCAAACAAACCAAGTTACCCATGGGTGTCGTAAGAGGCGACAGAGGGTAATTCTGCTGCATAACATCTTCAGCAATAATAGAGTGGGAACGAGCAATGCACGATAGAGCCAAGCTCGCACCGGCGTAATTACAACCTCCCCAGCAGAAAATCGGCGTGAAGCAGTATTGCACTGTGTTTCGTACGGTGAGCGGGTGTCCGGAGGCATGTATTCCCATCCCATTCCTCTCCCGTCCTCTAGTCCTCTCCCAACTTCCTATCATTAATCCTCTCCTTCCTTCAAGCCGGCAAGGCATCTGCGACATTCTATGTTGTAGATGTTTAAGGGCTGCGGTCAGTCACATCAGGTGAACCGCATGCCCCGCTTGCCTGCTATGACATAAAAAAAAAGGTTTGAATGAGTGAATGAATGAAAATTCTTTAATGTACACACCAAAATAAAAAATACAAATAAACACAACAGGATTTGATACTAAAATGACATGCGCATATGGCGGCCTTATGGCTATTGACCCATCTCTTCCAGGCAACCATTTACACATAGAGAGACATAAACAAATATAAATTTGACAGTAGGTGGCGTAAAAGCCAGAGCTTACGATATGTTAGACAATTAGGTAATTACATGACTATACTTATTTCCGTCATTTTTTAACCGACTCTCAAAAAAAAGGGGGGTTATAAATTCGACTGTATTTTTTTATGTATGTTACCGTATATCTCTGAGGTTTATGGACCGATTTGCAAAATTCTTTTTACATTCAAAACAGCAGAGTGCCAGAGTGGTCCCATAGAAATTTGGTTCAAGTCTGTTCAAGTTCAAGTCATCCATGTGGAAGATATTTCAGGGAACTCCTCGAAAATCAACGGAATAAGCTCTGCGGTTAAGGTTTAATGATGTATATACCAACTAAATTGTGATTAGATGATTGATTACCCTTCACAGGACACTAAAAAGGGATAAATAAAAATGTTTGTCGGTGCCTTTATCTATTTTCAATTTAATATTTTGCACCGACTTTGTATACATTTCCACAAAAATGAAATAAAAGTTATTTTCTACTTTTTAGAGCGAAGAAGTCGGTTCTATTTTTTGGCAAAAATTTTTATTATAATCCCATAAATATTATTCCCATATAAGTGATATTTTTGGACCAATATCACTTGAAAAACTGACTCTAATAAGAAAACAATAGAAACAAACACACATTCACACACTAAGATCATAACAGGTAAAAATCTTCAAATAATAATAAAAACGGAAACTGGTTTCGAGTGATGACTCTATTAGTGTTATATGTACAGACAGGTCTTCATAACTGGTCATGTAATACACCTTCAAAAATAGTGCATTTTCTGTCGTGGTAGTGATCGTACGTTGTTTATTAGATATTTTTATCTGGTATGTATTTTTTAATTTATTTTATTTATAAATTCATATAATTTAATTTTGTAATATTTAATTCATAGCAATAATTGTGCAAGAAATATTTATCTATACTAATATTATAAAGAAGAAAGTTGTTGTTTGATGATTTGTTTGTTTGTATTGAATAGGCTCCGAAATTACTGGACCAATCTAGTTGATATTTTGTAGGGTTCCTAGGAAAGACATAGGATAGTTTTCATCCCGAAATTTCAACGGAAACGGAATATCAATATGAATAAAAGTTTTTAAAGCATTTTGTATAAAATAAATTATGCGATGTGACACCGAAATGTAGAGACTAAATAAACACAATTTTAACACTAAATAATATTTATATACACTAATATTATAAATAGGAATCCTTTGTTTGTTTGTAATGAATAGGCTCAAAAAGTACTGGACAGATTTTAAAAATTCTTTCTCCATTCGAAAGCTACATTATCCACGAGTAACATAGGCTATATTTTATTTTGGAAAAAATAGGTTTCCGTAAGACATTCGGGGTTTTCGGACACAAGCTGTAAAAATCAACCAGAAAAGTTAAAAAAAGGATCTTGATCAAATCCCACGGGAATAAGGAAAACAGATATACACGAGTGAAACCGCGGGACACAGCTAGTGCTAAATAAAAACGATTTTAGCACTAAATGTATAATGTATATTCTATTAATTAGCAATACAGTGTAAGAAATCATAAAAATTGCTATCGTAATCCGCAAAATATTTTTCTTATGTGTAATAGAAATAATATTATCCGTCTTCTTATTATTAGTAATCATATCGTGTTTTACATATTAAATTATTTTTAAGCATCAATTTTTAATTATGTAGCTGTGTTTTGTCATAAATAAACTTTTCTTTCTTTCTTATTATAAAAGTAGAATTTTAGATGTTTGTGTGACGCCGCAGCTACTGAACGGATTTTGATGAAATTTCGAATAAAGATAGTCTATTAACTGGATTACTAGAGTTGCGACGGGTTAGAATACATGTGTTGCCACCCTATTTCTACCCGTGGGTGTTGTAAGAAGCGACAGATGGTATATCTGCTAGATCAAGGGGCGCGACTAATAAGTCAATATATTATTTAAATTGCAAATTTTTACTTCATATTTCAGATAAATTTAATTATGAAAATCGTTTTAGAATATTTAAATAATTATAAAACTATTATGGTATTGAGTTTTTTTTATTATGAAAGCGGTTTTTTGTTTTTTTTTAACTATTTTAATTGCTCAAGCGAAGCGAAGTCTCAAAGTCAAGATGGCCGGGCCATTGTATGTTTGTATGTAAGTATGATACACTTTGTTTGACGATAACTTGACTATCGTTAATCCGATCTTGATAAAATTTCATAGACTAGAGTTTAGATATACGAAAATGGTGTGATCGAAGATAATCGAAAACAATAAAAAATACATAAAAAAATAAAATAAAATAAAAACCGTCAGGGGGGTTACGAAGAGGGAGTGAAATAGGCGATTTTCATATGAATATAGCAGATTGTTGTATCAAATGAAAGGTCCAGCTCGGTGCGAACTACTAGTAGCTTCCTTTAAAGGTCATTACAGCTGCAGGTCAGCAATTATACAAGATACAAATTAAAAAATAATTACCGAGATATACATTAGCAATAAAAATTCCTTTATTACCATTAAATAAATAATGTTATATTGTGTTTTTTTTACGTTTAAAATAATTTATTTAAAAGTATTTTCAATACTAGCTGAGCTCTGCGGTTTCACTCGCGTATATATCCCGTTTCTGTAGGATTTTCGGGATAAAACTATGTCATTCCTGGGATTTCAAAGAATCTCTGTACAAAATTTCATCCAAATCGGTCCTGTAGTTTCAGAGCCTATACAAACAAATCTTTCCTCTTTATTATATTAGTATAGATAAAGTTAAATTGTTTTTAATTGATAATGGCTCATGTGATGGCTGGCAGATCAGCGTCAGACAAGGCTGTTTTCATCACATTAATTTTTTAATCTTGGGGATCGAACCCACACCCTCCGGCGCAATAGACCATTGCCACATCGACTACGCTAATCGGGTAGTTAAAAAAATATTGTATTAACAGTAGTCATGGTATAGAAGCATAGGTTAAAAGAGATTTGTTTAGAATTTAAAATACAAGAAAAGTTCGTATTTTCCTGTTCGTATTGCAAAACTAATTTTAAAACTGTGTATTTTATTTTTATCTATAGATTTATTTTAATGTCTGACCTACAAAATATAAAAGGTTAAAATTAAATTCCTTCTATTTTACATGACGTGTAGACAACTAAAAACCGCGCAAGAAATTGACAATATTAATATTATTTAAATAATATTTCGATTTCCATGAATACCCTTAAATGTCAAGAACTTTTGACCTGTAAATAAATTATGAGCTGTAGGTATCTCAAGTTTGTATTTTATGCAAGTTATATAACCACATGTTAGTAGGTGTCTTAAAATATATACGTTGTTAAATGAAATACTTTTTAAAGGATTTTAAACGGTAACTGTGACTCAGTCACCTGTGACCACGCTCGCTGTAAAGTGCTCGAAACATCGGGTTAAATAATAATGTAAAATAATCTTAAATATAAAAATGAATCGCAAAATGTGTTGGTAAGCGCATAACTCAACTACGACTGGACTAATTTGGACAATTCTTTCTTTTAAATGTTCGTTGAAGTTCAAGCATGGTTTTTACGGCGAGAAAAATTCGAATTGCCGGGTCCACGCGAGCGAAGCCGCGGGCGGAAAGTTAGTGTATAATAAACCGCGTTTAAAATTCTTTAAAAAGTATTATTGGTAGGAGAAAATCGATAGATACTGAAGTCAAACTAGTACTGTGTGTGTTTTTTTTTGTTTTTTATGTTACAAACAAGCGGGGCATGCGGTTCACCTGATGTTATGCGACTGACCGCAGCCCATGAACATCTACAATAGCAAAGTGTCGCAGATACCTTGCGGGCTTGAAGGAGGAGGGGATAGGGAGAAGACTAATGATGGAAAATTGTGAGAAGAACAGTAGGATGGGAGAGGAATGGGATGCGAATACAGGCCTCCGGGCATACACTCACCGTACGAAACACTGTACTACTTCACGCCCGCGCCGGTCTTCTGCTGAGGGGTGGTACTTACACCGAAGCGAGCTTGGCCCAATCGTGCAATGCTCGACTCCTCTTTTATTGCTGAAGATGTTATGCAGCAGAATTATCCTCTGTCACTTCTTACACCCACGGGTAGAAATGGGGTGGCGACACACTATTCTAACCCGTCCTTTCATGGGTGGGTACATGCATATTTTATAATTTTTTTATTATTATAATAACTATTAACATATTTTATTCTTATAATAACTCCTTTTAAGGACATTTTACGTCAACAGAACATTAATTAGTTAAACAGCAAATTGCGATTAATTATTTTATAAATAACTAGCTGGTCCGCGCGGCTACGCTCCCGTAGCATAATGTTATATAGCCTATGTTACTCGTGGATAATGTAGCTTTCGAATGGTGAAAGAATTTTTAAAATCGGTCCAGCAGTTTTTAGCCTATTCATTACAACCAAATAAAGTTTTCCTCTTTATAATATTAGTGTATATTTAGGAAGAAAGAAAGAAAGAAACATTTATTAACACACACACAATTTCATGTATACAGAAAAGAACATCAACAACACATTTACAAACAAATAGATATATATTATATATAACACGTAATTAAATAGGATATAAGAACAAAATACAGAAGTCAAAATACTTTATTTCTATTCCATACAAATCGGAC